>JAOEHY010038616.1:6929-92545 GCA_025447955.1 Psilopsiagon aurifrons
CAATGCCAGCATCTGTGGGGACACAAAGGGAGCAGGATCTTGATTCTCTTAAAATCATGGAATCACAGAATGGTTTTATTGGAAAGGATCTTAGAGCTCATCCAGTTCCAACCCTCTGCCACTGGCAGACAATGCCAGCATCTGTGGGGACACAAAGGGAGCAGGATCTTGATTCTCTTAAAATCATGGAATCACAGAATGGTTTTGTTGGAAAGGATCTTAAAGCTCATCCAGTTCCAACCCTCTGCCACGGGCAGGGACACCTTTCAGTAGAGCAGGCTGCTCCAAGCCCTGTTCAGCCTGGCTTTGATTCTAAAACCGGTGAGTTGAGCACTGATGATTTGTAGCTTCTGATGGCCTGTCCATGTGACAGACAAGTGTTGCAGGGCCAGCGGTCTCACCAGCACCCAGACTGGTTGGCTTACAGTCCCCAGAAGGGTTTGCCAGGTTGGGTACCCACCCAAGCTGATGTAACTAAATTGCATCTGGAGTAAACTAATTTGGGGTACCTTTGGGAGACCTCCCTCAGGTCTCCTGCAGAACAGGCTGCACCCAGTAGCTCACATGAGCAAAAGCAATAAAAACTTGGCCTTTAGCCTCAAAGCATGTGGGTGTTTTCTTCACAGCAGCAATGGGACTGAGGTGTTTGGTAAGGATTGGTTGACCTCAGGGATTTGTAGCACCAATTCAAAGATAAATCTGTGCTGTTCCTTACCATTCAAGCTAAATAGCCAAGGTCTGTGAGCAGCGTTCCCATATCCAACTGTCTGAGTGCAGATGAGTGCCATGAGACATGATTCCACAGTGGATTACTTTGTGGTGCAATCCCTCCTTGCTGTTTCACAACCTTGTCTTTTTTGGGCAGACTCTCTAATAGAAGTATTTGTTTGCAGAAGCAAGAAAGGGCTGTCTCTCTGCCACACACTTCTAATGAACAGAGGAATGAAAGGCATAATCTGATTGTTTAATGGAAACAAAATAGAGTGTAAGTATAGGCAGAAGAGATGATCAGCCTCAGACAAAAGGGGGTATTTGCAGTGTAGTGCTTTATATAAATAAAATGATGCAGATAGTTCCTGTGAACCAGTGGCATAAACAGATGATTAATAACAATAACATGCCAGTTCCAGTTGGCAGAAGATGCTCTTTAGCATTGGCACGTAGGTGCTGAGAGCTGAGGAATTGGGAAATTTGCAGACTGTGTGTGTACAAAGTCAAGATCTGGTTCTGTGTCTCTGGCAGGAGGTTTATTAGAATGAAACCCATCTTCTTTCTTATGGCTGCATCATTTAAAGGAGATAGGCATGGATTGGGTGCTAGAAGATGTTAACTTTATTTCTGTTTCTCACAATGATTCCTCACATTCCCAGGTCCAAAAAGTATGATTGTTCACCAACTCTACTTCCATGCCAATGAAATGGGGATCACAACATCAGTTATCTCACAGCAATATTGTGAGCTAGAATGAATAACATCTCTGAAGTACGCTGAGGGTAGATGCAAAGTCTTTTCGTAAGAGCTTATGATTCCAGATAGAAAACAGTTCTGTGCAGTGAATGCTAGGGTTAGAAAGGTGTGAAGCCAATTTAGCTTCCAAATACAGTGGGCCTTGATGCTGCACCAGATAATCTGTGAATTCAGGTCCTTGATGCTGGGTGGTTCACAATGATGAGACTCTGCCAGGCACTTGCTGAAACCCTCAGGGCTATGTGCATAATAATACGACACAGATCAAAAATTGTGGTACACACAGGATCTGTGAATGATTTTTTATGCGCCTCCTGTCATCTTGAAAGACAAGAATAAATCTTCAGGCTTTATGAACGTGAGCTCTTTCTTTGGGAGACCCTCTTACTTGCTGACTGGGAGATTTTTACCCTACAAAACCCAGCAATCATTTCAGGAGTTGTGGAGTTCATCACAGTGTTAGTGCTGCAGCAGAAGCAGAAAGTTGGAGTTCTTCACTGGGACCACGTGTTTGTGATGACTAATTTTTCACTCTTATCTAAGAGTTACTTTATCTCAGAGTTTGCAGTGGGATAAATGAAACAGGAATAAGGGTGGTAGTTTGCAGCTGTCAAGGTGAAAAGAAAGAAAATACCCACATACTGCACTAGGCAGGCTCTTAAAAATGTGCTGCTTTTGCCAGGCAAGATAAGGGTTTCTCTGTAGCTGCAAATTTACAAGAAAGATGCATGTAAATGTCTTAATGACACAGATGTAGCCTTATAGCCTTAGTTCCCTCTGAAAAGGGGTAATAAAAGCACATTCCTATATCCTTCAGGATGCTTTGGCACGGGGCTGGTGACAGTAGTAAAGATATGCAATGCTGGGGTTACGTGACCGTGGACATTCAAGGATCTAAGACAACAAGCATGTTCCTGGCTATTGCTCTTTTCCCTTAAACCCATTCCATCCTGCTTGGGAAGAGTAAATGCAACCTACAAATACCTTTGGTTCCTGCTCTAAGGAGTGTGAAGCCATGAAAAAGGGTGTTACAGCTGCCTAGTCACAGAGTTTTGCGTTAGCTTTTGCCATACTGTGATGGCCTGGGAGTTCGTACATAGAGACTTAAGATGAGATTCATCCACCCAAGCATGGGCAGATACCTGTGTGAGAGCTAGTCATCTTGGATTCCCTGTGGGGAAGGTCAGAGGCAGCACGTCCCTCACGGGTGGGATTTTCACCCTATTTAGGGTAGTTGGCATGGGTCAGTTAGGTGCCTTGTTCTCTGTTGAACACAATGTGAACTGAGGGGGCATAGCTTCTCACACAACAGATGTGTCTTGCAGCTGCTATTGGGTTTAAACGCTGGGGGTTCATCATCTTCATGACATGGTGGTTATCCTTAAAACCACTGTTCAACTAGCACTTAATCCCATGGACACACAGACTTCTTTTGGTGGACATAAATGAATTATCCCAGGTTCTGCTGTCAGCTAATGAGCTGCTGGAAGCCCTGGCTCCAGCTGAATCCCCAGGGGTTCCTGAATTAACTTTTGAGTAGAGGAGAGGAATGGGGTCTCATACCATGCCTATCATTGATCAGGTTAGATGCCATCTTCACACCTGACCCTAAAATGAATTGGGACTGTCAAACTTGTGTTCCTGGAATGAGTATGTCGATAACTGGTGTTCCTGTGGGTATTTAGGCCTGAATGTGGATTTCGCATTATACAAAGTGAAAAATTTTAGCTGATGAATCACAAAGTGTGGCAGCCTTGAGAACAGCATTAGCTACAAGAGTTCTTGGTGTTGCATTGTGTTTCTGGGTGTACTTTTATAGAATACCTCGTGCAGAAAATATAATTAATAAGAGCAGGGTTATCAAATTACCAGCCTAACTGAATTATTTTATTTTTGGTGAAAAAATGTGTGTTTAAAAGTTTAAATGCTCCTGTTGCAATGAGTAATTATCTCCAGAAAATTGAAAGCACACAAGAAATTATCAAGAAAGAACATTTAGCCGTCATCTGTCTTCCTAAAAACACTTGTCTGAATGTATTAAGAGGGATATTATTGCAGCATAGATGTTAGCCATTTGGAATGTATTTTTTCTGCCTTCTCTTGAAGTGCATTCTTGCTACCATTGTTTTTGATACAGTATCTGAATGGATTAAAGATTTATGGAATTTTTTAACTGGAATGATTTTCTGGAGAAGATTGATTTTCCTGCTGTCTCAGACTCAGTTTAGATTTTGTGTTACTTATGAAATAATGGGAATATACATCACAGTAATAGGGAGAAGCGATGGCAAGGAGGATGACGTGTGGGTCAACAAGGAATCTCCCCTCTGGTGTTTGTAAACCATGGCAATATAGTAGGGATCACAGTTTGCAGAAGCAAACTGATTGCCAAAATCAGAACTAGTGGAGTATGCACCCAGCCACCTATAGATCTGTGTACTCTTTCTTTTTATTAATTGAGGATCTGGGCTTATTAATTGCATAGCTCTGGATGATGACATAACTTGTAAAAAGAAAAGAAGTGTGTTACAAAACTTGATACCTTTACATTAGGCAAAATGGAGATAGGGCTTTTACAACCCAGCTTGGATTTAGAAAAACAAAGTTTACACCTGTTCAGGGGGTTTTACAAACTCAGAGCATCCTTAGGTTTTTAAATGGGAATTCAGCAGTGATTTAGCTCCATGTCAGTCATTACCAACAGACTGAAAAATGCAGGAGGCAAATAAACAGCATCCAGTTCTTTCTTGGGAAATGATGCAAAACCAAAACAAGAGCTGGACCACAGAAACTCTATTAAAATTATGTAGATTATACAGGATACAGAGAAAAATCAGCAAACGTGGCTTTAATGACCACTCTTCTGGTTGACACAGGGCAGAACTGCCACCATAAAACACCACCTACAGAGAAAAAAAGCCAAATCTTTGTAGTAGAGAGCAATAGCAGTTTACACCATCACTGGACCAGAATGGAATAGAGAGCAAGGGGCTGGAAATAAGTGCTTGAGAAGAGCACATTTCTTTAAGGCTCCCAGCTTTGCTCCAGGAACCATTGTGCCATTGAACTAAACCCTCTGAGCTTTGTAAAAACTTCTTTCTGCTAAAATCTTTGGCTCATTACACAGGGCTCAATATCATGGTCTGAATTAAATCCATTTATAGTAGCTTTGGAGGAGATCTGGGCTGGGTGGAATGCCTTTAGCAAGGAAACTGAATGTTAATAACCAGCCCAGTGAAACTCGTGCAAACAGCCAAAGAAAATAACAGCAAACTGAAAAAGAAAGTACCTATTCCTCCTGCCTTTGCACATGCAACAAGTCCTAAGTTCAGCCCTGCGTTGATCCTTCTGGTCTCAGAATCAAGGACCCAGGTCATATGTCTGAGCAGAACAAGATTAAGTGATATCTATTCTTAGAATGAATATTATCTTTTGTTTTCTAAACATTTCTAAGACTAAGGAAAGGACTTTTGTTGCCCTGGTATAACTTTTGAGCCAGGTACTTCCCTAGTGTTCTCAGTACCTCCATCCAGTGTGTTTGGATATGCTCATATATAAAAAAATGAGAAAAGAAAAAAGAAATCAGTGTTCAAACACATTAATGTTCACACAGAAAAGAGTGACGTTGTGAATTATTCTCACATGTTTTTTTTCTAATTGTTAAGAAAGACTGCACTAATGCCAGTAATAAATAAAAACCAGCTGAGCACATTTGGAATTACCATGGAGCTTTTCATCAGCAGAAAAAGTCAAGCCCTGCTGCTGTAATTACATGATGCATAGCACAGTTATCTCACCCTTCTTTCTCCTTATATGAACAACAACCACTCTGTCATTCTCCCTGCATTAAAACAACTGATATCTCCAAATAATTACTTGGTGTTAATCATGCTCTTAAAGAATATTCATTCCAAACAGTGGCATCCCTTTATCATTTGTGCTGCAAATGAAGATGCATTAGTTTCTGGAGAGCAGCACTGTCGACTTTCATCATGTCCTCTGGACATAGTGAGTCTTGACATCCCTAATGTGCTGTGTGAACTTTCATTGAAGGCCTAAACAGGCTTTACAGAGATGCTGCAGTTGTTCTCTATTTTAGTGAGTGAAGAAGGCTTCATAGCCACAGGTTGCTGTCTCTAATGCCTTCATTTCTGAGCATAGGAGATCTGCCTGACTGTGTTTTATATTGCCTGGCACACACAGTTCTTGGTGTTAGTTCTCAACATTCCCCATGGTTGTGGTTTAACCCAAGCCAGCAACTAAGCCCGATGCAGCCACTCACTCACTCCCCGCTGGTGGGATGGGGGAGAGAATTGGAAGAGTATAACTGAGAAAACTCATGCATTGAGATAAAACCAGTTCGATAGGTAAAGCAGAAGCTGTGCAAGCGAAAGAAACCAAGGATTCATTTAACCCTACACTCAGAGAAGGGGCAGAAAAATAATTCACTTTGGTAGCTTATAGATTGAAGGTGGGAAAGAAAGAAAGGCTTTTGGGGGAAAATTTGCCTAGATTGGCCCTTATTCAAGAGCTCTAGTGTTGTTTAAGGTTTACGACCAGAACCAGATGGTGCAGCTTTTGGCTTGTGACCAGAAATGACTGTGTTACCATAGTTCAGTGACTCACCAGTGTCAGCAGTATGGTGGCTTCAGGGTTTCTCTTGCTGGTTTCACTTCCCATTGTGGAGAAGTGAATTCACACAGCTGGCTACTACAGCTGAGCAGTAAGTCCCTCATGTCTGTGTGTACAGCGATGCCCTAGGATTGCCACAGGGAAAAAGAAACAACAGTTTTGGGCTCTCCATATGTCTGTGTCCCCCTAAAACATTGATTAACCCAGAAACCACTAAGGTGGTGTGAGGCTGGAGCACACACACAATGTACCAGCAGAAGCTGAGAAGAGTGGTTTTGTTCAGCCTGGAGAAGGGATGTCTCAAGGAAGACAATTTTGCTATCTATAAGCACCTAATGAGAGGGTGTAGAGAATATGGGGCTTGACTCTCTTCAGAGGTGTGTGGTGACAGGCACAAGTTGCAACATGGGAAATTCCAGTTAAATGTAGGAAAAGCTTTTACCGTGAATGTAATCAAAGGCTGGAGGAGGTTGCCCAGAGCATCTGCAGGGATCTCTACCTTGCCAATGTTCAGAATTCAGTTGAACATGGCCCTGAGCTGTATGATCTAGTTGGATGTGCTTTGCATGGTGAGGTAGACTAGAGACTAAGATTGCTCCAAATCCTGCTGAAGACTCAAAGCCCAGGAGATGAATAAACTTTTGTATGTTGTTGGTTCCTCCACCTTGTACTGTGGGGCTGGACCCATGATATGGAAAGTGCTGTCTAGGTTATGGTGGGTGTGGGTGTCTTAGAGGCAGATGGGGTGAGGAATGGGCGACTCATGATATGGCGCTATACGTGCTATGGGGCAGGACCTTTGGGGAGGAAGCTGGATGTGCTGGGAAGAGGTGGATGAGCCCTGCTGGGAGCTTAGTGGGACTCGGTTGAGGCCACTAGTGATGGCTATTCAGCAAGCCCAGACCTGATGTTTCTCCCTTCCTTGAAAACTTCACATAGTTGAAGGATGCTGTATTTCTGGCTTGGTTTGATCACTGCTCCTCTAGCCTTAGCCCTCAAGCTGGCCTCCAACTGCCACCCCACACAGCAGAGTGCTGGCTAATGTCACAGTGTTTTATTGACACCCCATCAGTGGAGCCACATGGGCTTTCCAGCCCCTACCATGGCGCCTGCCAGGACCCAGCAGCTGCTCCCCAATACTCCTGCCCTCTTCAGCTGCTCCGAGGCTCCTGCCTCTTGTGGATGTGGCTCAGTGCAGAGACCTTCATGGAGGAGGGACATGAGCTAGATTTACTCCCATTCAGTTCAGAGCTTCTTATACCAAAGGTAGAATTTTCCTCCTTGCTCTAGATGCCACTTTCTGCATCCTGCTATGTGCTTGCTAAAATGTGCCCAGGAAAGCAATACTGGAGGTGAAATGGGGGAGGCTCTCAATGAAGCCTGGAACATCTCTTTGGAGTCTGTGCTGCTAATTTGCTCTCAAACTAAAGAAATAACCTGTGGTTCAAGCGTCACTGAAGTAAGCAGATGTTTTCTGGACAAGCTCTTAAAAGACCTCCAAAGGCAGCTAGGCACTAGGGAATAAAGCAAACCAGGCTTGCCTGGAAATCAATATCCACAAGTTGAATTTTCACTTTTTGGAAATGTGATCAGTTCATTTGGGTGCTTAACCATCCACTCCTCCACAGCTGAGTGCGCCAAAACACTGGGCATGTATGTTTGTGTCTACCGGCTTTATGTCTAACTTTTATTATCATCCCTCACTGCTTCATAGTGGATGTGAAGAAATACACAGCTAGTGTTTTTAAAAAGCAGAAGTATTTACCATCATGCTTTCTTTCTTGAGTCCTGAAACCTGGAAACATAGTGTGAGCACTGAGCAGTTAAGGCTTAAAATATTTATTTATGATGGGAATGAGATGCACCTTTAGGTTGAGGTTGTGCGTTTATTTGTGATTGAGATCAGCAGAGAAAATAGTGGGAAAGAAATATTTTGACATTTTTCCTCCCTTTCCACTGCATCTGTATTTCTTGCGTCTCTCTTCTGAATTTAAAACCCAGTCTTGCCTTGCTCCCCAAAGAATTCAAGTCCTATCCTCTGATCTAGCTGTCCTGTGCTTGTGACCACTGCCACAAATCTCCAGCACAGCGAGGAGCAGAGTGTCCTGACTTTGGACATATTTCTTCCCTTAATCAGAGGAAGTTTTTCACATTCCCAGCTAATTCTCTGGAGCCCTGAAGAGGACCACCCGTGGCTCTTACTGAGAGAGAGAAAAACCCCAGCTTGCTTACTAGTAAAACTGCTGCTCAGCAAAACAGCCCTGATCTGAGCTCATCAGTTGAGAAGCTCTCGGTTTTCACTTAACCCTCATTTCCTCATGATGCTTTTCCCAATTTGCTGGACCCACTTTTTCTCAGACACCTCAGCTGAAAATGTGCTGGGTCTCCCCAAAATGCAAGAGCATTTTCTGAGCCTGACCATGCGCAGTTCAATATCCCTTCCAAAATGAAAGGGCAGGTTTTTTTTTGAACTGCATAGCACCAAGGGGGGCAGAGGCTGTGGACATTAAGTGGAGCTTAGAAAAGCAATTTGGGTGAGAGATAGGGCTGGCTAGCAAAGGTCTGGTAGAAGAGCATTCAGGCTTTCTGCTAGACATTAAAGATTCCCAATTTTGTGAACTTTGCTGGAGTCATGCTAGCAAAGTGAAATGCATTTCCTGGTATAAACCAGCAGATTTCAGTTGAAAGGTGAATGCTGAAGCCTGGAGCTGGAGCTGAGGACAGCAAGTTTCCATCTGAGAAAGGCTTCCTGCTCTCTTAAAGTCTGTTTGGGAAAAAAAAAGGCAAATGCTGATTGTACTTCACTATTGCTATAATAGGAGGATAAAGAAGGAAAGTGGAGGAGAACAAGCCAAAAGGAGAGAGGAGTAGGATCAGAGAATAGGGTGGTGTTAATCATTCTACTTCTATCTGGGATGGAGTGAGCCCATTGCCCATAAATCTCAGGGTGCCACAGCACTTTAGCAATAAACTCCATCTCAGGCAGTAAGACAAATGGATTTGAGGAATACTTTAACACATCCTTGGCTTCAGACCAATGCTTTGGGTAGTTCTGTATTTTCCAGTGTTTCGCTGATGGGGCTGGAGAAGATGACTTCTGGGTAGGCTAAGGCCCCTGTCTGCCCTGAGTTAGTAAGTGACATGGGGTGGGAAAGGTTGGTAGGGAGAGGTGTATTAGAGCTAATTTCTCCTGTTGTTGGTTTTGAAATGATGGGAGGGTAGTTTGGGTGCTTGGCAGAAGCTGGATTTAGGTGATATTGTCTGTGATGTGACATTGACCAGCCAAGATCGTTCTCTTCCCAGTCTCTCTTGGAGAGATTGGTAACTGGTATAACACTGGCTAGTCCAGGTGGTGCTTGGCCTTGGGCAAGCATTTGCCAAGGCCTTCACCTTGGATTTGCCTTATGGCTTCAGTCAACCTCAGACAGATACATGGCAAACAGGAAAGTTGAACAGGTAGGAGAGTCATGGGACATGGCTGAAGACCCCATCAGTCACCCATAAATTTGCTTGTATGGCATCATGATGGTTGTTCACAGTCTTCATGCCCTGACAGTGTCATATCCCTACTCATTTGGGGTGAAATAGGATCATTCCTGTGCAGCACAAAGGTCAGTTGGCCTCAGCTAATATTCAGAAGATTTTGGAATTTATGGGCTTGTTGTTGATGGTAATCCTGGCACAGCACAAGGAGATGTAGTGTCTGCTATTAGTATTTTACAGTAGAAAAGGAGGAAAACTATCAGACACATAACTTATTCCTAATATTATGCTACGAAGCTTTTTTCTTCTTGTTGCCCTGTGGATGTAATTAGTCATGGGAGCTCTTTTTTAGAAGTAATTACACCATTAAGCATACTTTCACCTCAACCACAAAAATGCATGGTTGGACTCTGTAATTACACCACTTAATGGTATTACCTAATGCTACATAAGAGTATATGAAGCAAACAATGTATGGCTCAGACTCCCTCTGACTTGCGGCTGCTTTGATTCTCAAAATGGTCTTTGGGAGTGCAAGCTCCGCACTCTGTGTCTGGGTGAGTGGAGCTTGAAGAAGCTGTTTTATGCCCAAAAGCACTTCCACTGAGTGCAGTAAGGCCACTCATGGTCATAACTAATTGAAGGATCTGGGCTTAAGTCATTGGCTAAGAGGTTTTCAAGTTTTGTTAGTGGTTTGGTTACTCATCATAGCCCTGTAGCTGTTTGGGTTGATGTCCCCAAGGAAGGGAGGAGTTTAAGGTGAGCCTGATGAAGGACGAGAAATGTAAATAAATAGTGTGGAAGGGAAGACCAGGAGTGTAACTGCAATGTGAGAGCATGGCCTTGGCAGGTTGGTGGACCTTTTCATGGTGATTGGATCGGTTAGAGAAAAGTGTGCCTGTCCTCAGCTGTCCTTAACCCCAGTAACTACAGGTCTTAAAGTGGGCAGTATGTCAGTTTAGAAGGGATAGCAATTTCACACTGGAAGAGTTCAAGGCCAGGTAGGACAGGGCTTGGAGCAGCCTGGTCTAGTGGAAGTTGTCCCTGCCTATGGCAGGGAGTTGGAAGATGATCTTTAAGGTCCCTTTCAATCCAAACCATATTATCATTCTGCTTCCTGAATAGCCTCACTACCCTTCTTATCAAATGGTCTCACCCCCCCATGTGGGGCATTGATGGGGCACTATCACAGGTATTCTCAGTGAGGAAGCCAAGGATGGATGAAGGAGATGTCCCCACAACAGAAGCAGGGTGCCACCAGTAAATAGCAGTGGCTGCATGAAGAGTGCTTCCCCAGCGTTTGTCTGGCTCAGGGATGTGGAGGTATGAGGCTGGGACAGAGCCTGTTTTGTATGGCTTTCACCTATAGCTATCTCTTCCTGGACTAAAATCTCTTGGCTTCCATTTTCAGTGTCTTATAGTTTTGTGATTTGTTTTTACTGCTTGTTTGAAAAAAAGAAGAAAGAAAGAAAAATGATCTTTATTCATTCATTTAGTTAAAAGAATCTAACGATGAGTCCAATCTTAAAAAGAAATCAAGCCCAAACATGCGCTGTACAAGTGGCTCACTTCCTCTGGGTTTCTAAAGAAGTACGTGCCTGTGAGACATGTTTTTGTTCCCGTTTCTTCTACACACAACATTGCGGAAGCTTTAAGTAAAATCTGTCCCTAAATAGGCACCCCTGGGATGTGCAGCTGCCAAAACAAAAATCAGGCAACAAAACTGGGCTTGTGTCCTGTAAACAGTTTCTCCTGTTATCTTTTTTCTTGCTCTTTAATCCCTTCCATTTGGCTTTACTGACACTGTCTTTAAGCAATATTGTGCCTGGCCAGTGTTTCATGCTCACTCTTTGGGAGACTGCAGCCACTTCTGTACCAGATCAGGGTTTCTGTCAGCACCCATGTGAGCTGTCCTGCAGCTGTAGGTAGGGGTGCATGGAGGATTGGACCTCCATGGGACTGACAACCAAAGTATTAGTTTTGTGCTTGTTGACTTAATCCTGGTTCTGTCTCACAATTGCTCTAATATCTTGTAGGAAAACGGTGCAATGAAGGGTGTATTTGGGTTCATAGGATTAAATTGCATATAGTTCTGTGAAAAAGCAAAGCTGGAAGTAAAGCTGCAATAACAGCATCAGCTTACTGCATGTGTGCCTGGTTACTAGGACAGTTGAGGAAGTTCTAAATTGGTTGACTGTCTCCTTGTAAAACCACCTGATTCCCTTTTCTAAGTTACATTACTCTGCATTTAGGTATCATGTAATCGTCTGTTCTTCTCACACATGAGCAAAATAAATATCTGCTTACACAGGATCACCCTTTTCATTTGAAAGAAAACTATCCACTTCTACTATTTAAAGGTCTACATCACTTGTGTGTAACAGGATATAGATGTCTTAAAAACATAAGAACGCTCTTTTCCAACTTTCAAGAAAATATACTTTTTAGAAATGCTTGGATTTAAAGCTGATGTTTACTGAAGCCTATTGCTTTGTTTATCTTGTCATGGAAAGGATTACACTGCATGCCTCATGTCTCAGAAAAGAGCACATGGTAATGGGCTTTTTATAGGCTGAGGAGACTCCAATTCTGAATTTAGAGCCAATCTAATATTATTCATTATAATGTTTTCTCCATCTGCATTTTTATTGTTGGCTTGGTGGCCTTTTGGTCTCTCTCTGGTTCTCTGAAATTGCCTGTAGAATAGTAGGTTTATTAAAGACCAGAGCTGCAGGTCTGGCAGCAGGCAAGGACTTGGAGACAGAAGCTCATCTTTGCCATCAACTAAAACATAGACAAGAAATTTTTTCTGTTTGAAAGAGAAGGCGAAAGGCACAGAGGTTGCTGTGCTAACCCTAGCTGGTACCCTCTGAAATGCTGGTGTGGAAGTTAGGACCACTCTTAGGTCCCCTTTTGCTGCTGCATACAAATAGTCTAATGGGTTCTTTCCTGTTTCCTGCCAGCAGTGCCAGGATGGATGTGTGTAGTTCATGGTTGTGTACTTGGTTGTGCCTATGATGAACTGAGAGTCATGTGCAATAAGTAGTGTCAGAGGAAGAAAACTCGGTACAAAACTTGGTACTCTCTGCTGTAATCTATGGCTGCAGTTTGGGAGCTTCTGTCAAAATCCACGATGAGAAGTCATTTAGCAGCTTCAGGACACCACTTTGCATGATTATCACCGAAAAGACCAAATTTTGTGTGCACCAGCAATATCAACCAGCAGGTTTCCTACATAGTAATTTAACCCTGTGAACACTTTGCCTCTGCTTTTACCTTTTGTACTGCTCCCCACTGATTGTACCATCCAGTTCATGCTCTGCATCTGGTGCAGAAAATCTTTTCTGAGGTCATGGCCGTTGCATATGGGATTTTCTCAGGATGTGAATTAAAAGCATGGAATTTTTTGCTGCATTTTATCAGATCTCATCTGTTTTCAAATAAATTTTAAAACTTCATGCTTTGGCTTGCCTCGTTTCGAGTCATGCTGCCATGAGAGGTGTCCAAAGCCAGGCAAAGAAGCAGGGCTGGGAGCAGGAAACCTCGTACATACCGTCCAGTCTGAAGGGGAAGAAGGCAACTGCTGTTTGCCACAGGGGTCATGAGGTAAATTCTGTTTTGTGCCTTTGCATGTACCAAAAGTGTGTGGATGAGCATCACATATGACAACATGTGGAAACACCAACAATAACGGGTTTCCTCTGTTAAGAGGTACATGGACAGAAACCCAGGAGAACAGCATGTTACTATGGCAGTAATGAAGTCCTAGGATGTCTAAACTCTCAGCTTAATTACACCAGTCATGTAAAATAAAGCAGAAGGAAACTTTAAGCAGGTCTTAGAGCAAGAAGCATTAGTTATATTTACTTTTCTCTAGTGGCAAGTTGCATCCATCTTGGCTTGTCTTGGGAATTGAGTTCCCCTCTCTAGTGTCCTAAATACCATCTGTAGATGAATGTGCAAATGTGAGCTAGGGCCGTGGCACATAGCATGGACATTCAGCAGGGACAGTTCTGTGTCTCAATTAATAAGCTGGATGCTGATCTAAGCATAGCTGATGTTCCAGTAGATGAAAAAATCTTAAGTGCAATCTCTTCCATGTAAGATACCTTTACCTTTTTCAATTCCTTTCCCCCCTTCTTATAAATGTGCAATTTCATGAAAAAATTTCCTGGACACATTTATTTTTAGGCTTGTGTTTGTCTACCAGAATCGGAAGCCTGGCTAGATAGCAATTCAATATCCACTCATTGATTTCCTAGCTCTCATTAGCTTAAATACTTACTTGAAGCAGAGGGTAAAGAGGTCTTCATGTTTTATTTTAAGAGCATTTGGTTTTTATCTGTTGTATCTGAATCAATTTTAAAAGGGATCATTAATATTATCATTCTTTTTAATGTTTACTTTTGGCATTATCATATGGTTGTTTCTGTTTTTTAGTACTTTGAAACGGAAACTAAGTTAGGTATAGAAATTAATGAGCTCACTGATCGTTTGCCAAAAAAAACATGACAGAGAAGATCCATGCCACAAATTAACCCCAAGATTTCCCTGAGAATTGCCCTTTCCTGTATTAGAAATAACAAATGTGGAACAACCTAATGGTTAACTTATTATTTTGTTTTTGAGGGGTCACTGTGGCTTTTGGAAGGGAGTATGATTTAAGGCAGCATTAGTAAACCCTGAATGCTGTTCCCACAATTGATCTTAAATGTCCTCTATGAAGTGATTTTCATTTTCTAAGCCTCTGTTTCTAAGCCTTTATGTTTGTCATCTATTACATCTGAAACTCACCTTTCTGTTATAAAGTGCTTTGATTCACATAGAAAAGTGTTCTGGAAGAGAACATTAGTGTCAGTAGCATGATTTGAGCCAGGCTTCAGCCTTTTGTCTCTTCTTGGGCAGGGAGCATTCACTATACAGTCTGTATAGCTAAGCAATATATTTTATCCTGGTCGGTTGTCATAGCGTACTCAGGTCTGGCTTTTCTTACTGCTAAGGCAAGGTTTTAGGGACAAAGACAGTCAATTAGAAATGTATTTCTCTAAATGCAGAGACTGCTCCTATGTAGGAAGGTCCAAGAAGAACTGAACAATGAATGTGGAGAAAATAAGTAGTATAAGTAGTACTAGAAAGATCTCAGACAGAAATGAGGAAAACTTTGAAGGAAGGAAATTAGAAAGAGGATATGGAAATGCTGCAGTCAGCGCTTTGCATGGTTTTAACACAAACCCTTCTAATTTTCTTAGACTTTTTCAATGAAGAAAAAGCATTTTTTCACCAGGGAATACAAAATGTCTTGGTCTGCTCTGTCATTTCGGTGTGTCTGGCTGAAAGCTGAGGGGTCAGCAAATGTTGCATTTGCAAACTCCAACCAGCTGGCTAAAGGAAAAGGCTTTTTCTGGGGGCTGTGGGAAAATAAATTATGAAATTATGACACAGTTATAGGAAGCATTTGTTATTATTATACAGATAAATAACTTATTTCAGTTTTGAAAACTTAGCTCCACAGGGCATTTTCAAAGTCGTGTCACCTCCTCCAGTTTGCCAAAAGCCCCAGCTGAACTACTGGGGCTGAAGGAAACAAGCCCTTGTGGTTACCCGTCATTTGCCCACCTATAGCTTTTGGTAGTGCAAATGCAATATTTGCCAATGCCTGAATGAATGCTTTTAAAAATGGGTTCTTGATTGCAAATCTAGGGGTGTTTGCATATACTGTCAGTCTATTTGATCTTCAGACCCCAATGTGCAAGTATCTTTACTGCTAGAGCTCCCAGCTTTCTGTCCTTCCCTCCTCTGCCCATTTCTGTCAAGAAACGATAAGAAATGGGCTGCTCTGTGTCTCCCAGCCTGGGCAGTACATGGAGTGGTACACGGAGCCTCAGTGACTGCTGGGCTATAGAAAGCATCTTAAATATACTGCGAGTTACACCTTTTAGTGAGCCTGAAGCTTTAATGTGGACCTAACAGTAGCTGAGGAGACATCTTTAGATTGAAGCTTGCAGTGTAGATATCTTGTTGGTGTTCAAAAGAAATGTGTTTTCTGTAAAGAACTATAAAAGGCCCGAGGCTCAGGTGTCACCACTTGAGATGCTTGGTCAGTCTATTAAGGAGCTTATATAGCAGCTGTCTTCACTGGCATCTGTTTGCTGCAAAGTGCAGAGGAAAGGTGAGCAGAATACGAAGGTACTTCTGCAGAAGGAGTATGCATATTTTTGTCTGGCATTATGAAAATCACAAAGGTCAGGCTGCAAGTGAGAATAATTTATTACAGAAATTCTGCAGTAAACAGCTAGCCAGAATACATAAAACTTAACTGGGGGAAGATTTATTGAAGCAGCATGACTTTGACTGGGAGGATATAATTGCAAATAAATGCAGCACTCCATAAAATATTAGAAGGGCAGCATGGCACACTTCCAGCTCTTGGTGCTGAAGTCTGATGAACAAATATTTGAACAGGGAAGGGGGAGGGAAGGGAGAAGAAAAGATCAATAACATTTGCATGGACTTGCAGTTGTTATGTTTCAGTGGGGAATCGGTAGCGTCAGTTGTTTAGAAAATGCTGTTGACACAGAAATGTGGGACTTTAAAGAGTAAAACTTGGGTTTGTATCTTGCCAACTTATCTTGTGATGCTGTCAGTCAGCAGCAGCTGAGCAGAGCCTTGCTGAGGATGTTGTTTGCTATGGTTTTATTTTTCATCCTGGAATCCTGCTTTATTTGTCTTTATTTCTTTGGCTTCATAGTAAAGAGACAGTCACCACCCTAAGGCCTAAATAAACAGAAGATGGATAAATGAATGGTAAGTCACAAAGATGTTGAATAGCAAAAGCAAATGGAGACACTGGTTGTCCCAGCCTCCTCTCCACCACCCAGTGTTCCAGGAGCTGCCACATATTATGATTATCTACTCCTTTCTATAGCACTTGTGGTGCTTCAGGAAGTATCTGAACAGAGACTGCCCCAGGCTCCTGGGCCTGCTAGGCTGATTCTCATGTAAATCCTTCCTTCAGAGGAGCTGCTCAAGTGAATGGCAGTTATTGATGTGAGGAAAGGCAAAGTCCACCTCTAAACAATGGGCAAGTATAATGCAGCAAGAACAAATCTGTTTATGCATTTTGCATGAGGTAGACCCAGAGTTCAAGTCAAACCAAAGAAGAAAAGTAATCTGCATATCAGCAACCAGGACCAGCACCAGTTTCTTGCAAGTTGCCAGGTAATCTCTATATCCAATGCTCAGCATCTGAGTTTTGGGAAGAGGGATGAAGAGTTTTGTTGCTATGGCACTGTCTTCATGATGATTAGAAAGCTTCCCAGAGAGGTTTGGGTGTGATTCCCTTGAGCTAGGGAAATAGGATATTGGTTTTCCACTGGTGGTGTGAGTGGTCAGGTGGCCTTCACTCCCCTACTGTAGACATCCCGGTTGTCAAGTCTAAGCAGGCTGTGTTTGTGTAGTCAATGGGGAGAGAGAGGTACTGCCCATGACTAATTTCTGTATCCTTCCTTAAAATAGGGTGGGTTATTTCTTTTCCCATGGCATAGACTAGATGCCCAACTTCAGATATCTACACTTGAGAACTGAATCCCAACCTCCATATTAGTATCATGGGTAAAACAGGTGGGAAGGCACCTCAGTAGGTCTCTCATCCAACCTCGTGCTCAAAGAGGGTCAATCCTGATCAAGTTGCTCAGGGCTTGATCCAGTTGGATCTTAACATCTGGAGACTGCCCAGCCTCTTTAAGCAGCCTGCTTCTTCTGAACCTGTACTTCCTCTATTTCCAGTGGTCTCCAGCCCCTTTATAAGATCTGTCTTGAGGCCACATCTTGCATGAATCACACAGGTCTGTATGCACAGGTCGGAGAACTTGGTTTTGGTGGTGGCTGCTCCAGACATGCTCAGTGGCAAAACCAAGGCAGCAGGTTTTGCCAGGAAATGTAGGTTCAGATGGTATTTCAGGTAGTGAAAAAGGTTAGATTGTGTTTCTTGGATCTCCGCTACTCTACTGCTTTGTCATTGCTGTTCTATTTGTGTTGCACTTTAAGCACAAAGTGCTATAGTTCAGGAAGCATTTTGGGGTGAATAGCGATTTCTAAGTACACAGCTTCAGAGTGGATTTGTATGTGCCAGCCCTACAAAGCTTTGCACCATGGACTGCTTGGAGAGCATATGCATTTTTTCTTGCTGATGCAAAGAAAAATTGGGTCATGTCCAAGGAAAGTATTCCAGAAAAGAGTCTTTTTGGGTTCTTTAAAAGGGATTTTAATGCTTGATAAGAATCACCTCTAAACATCTCTTCTCATGCATATTCAGGGGTGGTGAGGCACTGGAACAGGTTGCAAAGAAGTAGTGAATGCCCCATCCCTGGCATTGTTCAAGGCCAGGTTGGATGGAGCTTGGAGCAACTTGGTCTAGTGGAAGGTGCCCCTGCCCATGGCAGGGGGTTGGAACTGTATGGGGTTTAAGGTCCCTTCCAACCCAAACTATTCTATGATTCTATGGTATTCTGTGTGTGCAGGTTCACTGCAAAGTGTCAGTGGGTGCAAACTTTGGAGCCCTCCCTGCCTCCCTTAGGGGTTCTCTGTATAGGAAGAGAAAAAGAAAAGAAATAATGAATTTTAGTTTATAGAAAACTCATCAGGAAACTTCAAAACAAGAATTTTGGCAAATAAGTACTGCTCAGATTCTTTCTGTTCGCTGCTTGATTTCTGAGCTTTTAAGATTCAGGATTTCAAAGCTTCTTCAACATTCACTTGAGTAATTGGGAATTTCTGCTTTCTTCCCTTCCTTCCTGAAGCAACAGCACGGCAGGATGGTGTGGAGAAAAATCCATCTTTAAACAAAGCCCCAGTCCTGCTATTTCATAATGATGAAGCATCCCTCATAGCCTAATACGCAGCTGCTACAGGGGGCAAAACCTACCCCTGATTATTAACAGTTGTAAGCTGTCCACTTGCATCTATCTATTTCTTCTATATCTCCCAGCAAGATATGGTAATTTAGGAATGGTGTGGGAGCCTACGGGTGTTATTCTTGAGATTGACTTGCTCCCATGGTGGCATTTTGATCTTGTCACTCAGAGAAAGCTCCATGGCTGCAAGGATTTATTGCTGTGCCAAATCTCAGCTGGATGCAGTGTAATCATCAGCAGTACCAGCTCTACCTTCTTTAGGGAAAGAGAGCAAAGGAGAGATGCTGTTTGGGAAGGAACCGCTTTCAACCTTCAAATCTTCTTTGAGAAATGAGCTTTGGAGTTGACTGTGTGGGAGGTGAAGCTGGAGTACCCAAAAAGCCCCATACATAAAGTATATATATCAGGACAGAGAGTAAGTGATTGCTGGAGGACTTGTTCATCTCGTTGAAGGTCTCTTGCCATTTACTTGCCCAGTAGGCCACAGATGGGGCTGAAGTGATAACAAATCAAATGTATCTATGGCAGTTTTGTGTTCTTCTGAAATGACTTAGATTATCTTCCACATATACATTTTATATCAGTACTTTGGTGATAATGAGTATTTTAAAATACAGCATGTTATTATACAAGTCGATAAATCCATGTGTATACATAGTCTGTATATATATATGTAGTCTTATCTTGGAAAACATAAGACAGTGTTAGCTGTTGCAGGGTACTGTCACACCAGGTTGTCTTCCCTTTCTTGCCTTGCATGTTTTATTTCACTGGCCTTACAATGGGGAGTGCCTGGGTTCTGGAAGCATGGCTGTTCCTGGCTGAGACCTGACCAGGACCTAGGGATGCCCTATGCTCTGCTTCCCATTTTGGGCTGTTCTTTGGAAGTCCCATATTTCCAGGTGCATTTGGAAGTGTTGGATGAGTCCCCACTAGTTGAGGCCTGGAAGAATATTTGGCTTCAGACTTAAATTTTCTGCAGCTTCAGTTACGCCTATTAAGTCTATGTTTGACTCATGGAGTTGAGTGGAGTGTCCTTTGATTCAGCTACTGACACATTTTGAACCTGATTGCTTCCAGTATCTTTGGGGCCAGGCTTTTGCTTTCTGGAAGGAGCAGTCAGGAGCAGGGATGGATATGTACTACTCGACTACCTAACACCATCATCAGAGCTATTGCAAGATCTTCTTGCAGACCACCATTCAGCCACGGTGATCAAGTCTGGTTTGGATGCTCCTTAACTGCCTTTACAACAACCAGCTTGATCCCACTTGTGCTGTAGGTGAGGCAGACCAGGTGTGATCACTTAGTTTGCAAGTCATCCCATATGCTTGCTCCTCACACAGCCTGTATCTGCTCAGCTGCAGTGCTGCAGACATGTCTCTTTTTGCAGTGATAGCCTCGAAGCAAGACTCTCTCTTTTGCTTACCTGCATGTCTGCATTGGTTGTCAATGTGGAGTCTGTGGAAAAGCTCCCCTTTTGACTTTCACATCCTTTGCTGGATACAGGCTGTGTGTTTTCACTGTGGCTTAGTGACATGTGAGGGTTTTGCTTGAGACCGTGCTTTTGGCTCCAGCCGAACTTCCTTCCTCAGGAGGACTATTGAAGAAACTAGCCCACGCATGAGCCTTTATGTGAGGGTTTATTGTAATCTGGTTTCAGGACTGAGATATCACAGTGATGGGAAATGATGGCTTTAAAGAGCAGTAAAAGCACCACTAAAACCACAGCAAGCGCTTTGCTATGGTAGGCAGATGCAAGAGCCCCAAATGTGGGGATCATCAACTCTGAGATGTGGCGTTCAAGAAGGAAGCAGAGCTCTAGTCTCCCCTGACCACAAGTTTTTGTGATAAATGTCTGGCAGTGTGTTTGGAGACCTGTAATAGCAAATCTTGTCTCCTTTGTATGGATGTAGCAAGTCCAGGGATGTCTGAATTGCTGCGGCATGATAATAAGGAGCAGCTCTGGGCTCAGGAGCCCTGTGCTCTGGCATTTCTCTGCTTTGAGCTTTCAGCTCCCCTTGAACTGACACTTCTGCGGAGGTGAGTGTCACCAAAGTGGCATTTTCTGCAAAGAGCAGGAGGCTGAGAACTGGTGTCTCATAACTGAAGCCCTATCAAACCTGCACAGCCATGTACAGTAAAACAGGTGCTTGGTTTGCATGCCGTGGGGTGCTGATGTGACTTGTATGCGTCATATCCCAGTGTGGTTCCTGATAGGAAATCTACTTACTTAGGCTTGTGCAGGGGAAAGAATTTAGCACTCTGTGTTTGTGCAGAGTTTGGTTTCTCATCGGCCTCTGTGTAGTGTCCTGAATGTGGAAAATGATGTGGGGAAGCCACTGGGGATGAGCAATGGCAGCCAGCATGTCGAGCCACACAAGGGGAAGAGGTGTCATGCAGAGAGGAGAAATGGGCGTTTGTGACTTCGTTGAGTGAAAATAGCACAGTCCCAGGGGAGAAGCTGTTCAGCAGCCTTTGGAGAAACCAGACTTCTCTGGCAAGCAAAAGCATTGTAGGAAGTTGAAGACAAATTTATCCATGAATCTAATGATTTTATTGGGGTTATATGAAGAGAAATCTTGTCCCTGGGGCATGAGCCCTTTAGGATGGAAAACACTTTTAACTGCTTGGTGATAAGGACAGGGAATGTTTTCTAAAACATTTTCGGGGTTTAGGAGAGTTTTTGTTGGAAATGAAAAATAATACAAATTTTTCTAACAAAAGTTTGTTAAAAGTCTAGTGGGGTTTTCTTATATATATAGTCAAAACATTCAGAAAACAAAATGCTATCAAGAAGTAGCCATTATTTCATATGCAGGTTTGTAGAAGGCACTCCTAAGCTTGCTTCAGTGCTGTTCTGCAATAACCTATCCATCTACTTCAGAAGCTCCACTGATAAATCCCATAGTTACACTCATTTCCCTTCCTGGCTAGCCCTATATTTAATTAATTTCAATAACAGGAATATGAATCCTATTATTCAGCATCTTACCATTACTCTTGATCTTTCCAGGGATGATGGAAATTCATGCTGGGCATTTTGATATATATGGTAGATAGATATTTTTCTTCAAGAGTGTAAGTGCTCGTGTAGGTCAGTGCATTGCTTGCAAATTTAACTCTTAAAAGGAGTTTAAAGGAGTGTATGGAGAGCCACAAGAAATGAAAGCCCATTGCTGTAAATACCTATGAAAAGAGAATCTGTATCCCAAAGAGATTTCAGTGCCAGGCCCAGGGTAAACTGTTGAGGTCCTACTGCCAGCCTGTAACACAATGGGATTTGGAGCCGGGTCTGTTGTGATCAGTCTTCCAGCCATAAGACCATCCTTTGTTTCTCACTGTGGTGATATAAAAAGGCCAGTTTTTAACTAAGTGCTGAGCATCCAGCAATTCCCAATAAGAAGAGGCACTACCTGGTCATTAATTTTTAAAATGGGGGAAAAAAAAGTCCATGCTGAATATAACCTTCCTGGTGATACTGGAATGATCATTTCCCGCAGTCTTTCTCAGCTACAAGGCTTTAGGTTAATGAAGTACATCTTTCTGTTGCACTGCTATCCCCTTAGAAGCTGCTTTTTCTTTTACAAGCTGATTTCTGATATTGTGCCTTTGGGCTGTACCCTGCAGACATGCTCAGACAGTGCCCCCCTCCAAATCATATCCCACAATAACTTGTGAATGAAAGATATTTCAGATCAAGGAAAACAGGAAAGTTCAGTGAAAAAAAATAAAAGCACAGTTCTCACCAATTATTTCATCTCCAAGGGATTTGTGAAGGAAACTGTTCTTTTATGCTTATTCTGCAGATGGGGAAACACCCAGAAGGTCCAGAATCACTCAGAAAAACAAGAGTTGTTCAGAACTACTTTGTGGGTCTCAAATCTCCTGTCCAGTCTCTTACCATGCCATTTTCTACAATTTTTATTATCTAACAGAAGTTTACATGCTTATTTTTTGTGGGATTTTTTTTTTTCTGGAGTGAACAACTGTATATTTTGATCATTTAATTTTCCCATTGAGTTTACCAAAGAGATGTGCTGGAAGATGGGACTTTTTTTAACCAAGGCAACTGGACAAATATCTGTCATCAAGAGGATGTCATTGATAGAGTGTCAGAGGTAGGGAGAATATTTTACACACTGGGACAGAGTGAAGTATCAGCATCCCACAGCATACTTCAGCTGGAACACATGTCCCAAGTATGTCAAAGGGTTCTGCCAAACTGATAAGGCCTGAAAGTTGGCCAGGAAAGCTGTTTCGTACTATGGATATTGCATAAGAACACATTGCTTCTTGTTTATTTACAGGAGGATATATATAAAAGCTTAATTCTGTTCTGCAGTCTATGGTTATTTAAAGGAAATGGGAGAAAGAGGGTGTAAAGCATGCTTCTCTGAGCATTTATCTACAGAAGAGTAGGCATTGCCCCGTATATCCCCTGCATCTATTTTGCTCGATATTTCTGGGGGGTTGCGGCCCTGAGTGCTTTGCTGATTCTGACAGCACACTCTGTTTAAGATTACGAGTTAAGGAAGCTGTATGTTCATACTTGCACTTGTTTGCTGTGTAGGATTGTAGAAAATAGAAAGGGCCATCAACTGCCAGGTTAACATTGGGTTCTCATGCTTCTCCATGGCCGTCTGGTACACAGTTTGTGTACCTGCAGATGCTGCTTTTAAAACAAGTCTTAACCTTTTTTTCAGGCTTTATATCATTGCTTATGTCCTTTTAAAACCTGTTCAGTCCCATACAGCTTACTGCTTGGTAGGAGAGGAAGGAAAAGGTGACAGCCCCTGCAGCCTCAGCTTCTGCAGCTGTTCTTCATGTTTTCAGCACATTTGTATCACTGGTAATAGAGAAGTATTGCTATCTTCTTCAGCCATGAGTATTCATTGGTTAAGGGAGCTTGTGTTTGTCCAGGTGTGTGAAAGACATGGTTAAATTCATCACCTGAATCTTCTAAGGAAATTGGTAGCATTGGGTGATTCCAGTTTTGTGCACTCGGGCCTTTCTTGGGAGGATGGATGGTTGGGGCCATACTGGCACAAGGCTTTGTGCATATCTCATGTAGCATGTGATGTGAGGGTTCAGAGTTATCTTTCTTCCTGCTTTTATCTTCCCTTCACCACCTTTCACTATTGCATGCTTTGAAACAGTTGCTCTTGCATCATCCAAAGAAAGAGACCTTTACTATGCTTTAGTAATATTTGAGCTCCTGAAGCAGGTTGATCACTGTCAAGGGTCAAAGCATGCCCAACAGAGAGGAAGGCAGTAAAATTAATAAGTAAAATCTCATTTTTATGCTCAACAGGTGATTCACAGGACTTGTTGCCCTGAAAAGTCTGACATAGCTGCTCAGCTCATATGAAAATTATGGTACATTGGAGAAAAAGTATTAGCAACATGGTGATCATGGCTTAAAGTTTGCAGTGGGACTTTACATTTTCCTTCCAGATTTTTCAGCATATGACATTATGCAAGCTAACTCAAGTTAATTTCAAAAGCAGGCTGATGCAGAATCATATGTAGAAATTGGTGTTATGGCAGGGCTGGCGGGAGCTCTGTAAGTATGAATTTTTTTGCTATTAGTCCCTTTACTAGTTTTGAGTAGAATGATCAAATCTGGGTTTATGTTGATTTGACAGCATCTAGCCAGCAATGAAAATTGGCTGAATAGCTAAAGCAGTTTGAGATAAGCAGACCAGAGCATCTTTCCTATGTAATCAAACCATGTGTTATGAGGAATTTGACCTGGGAGAGCTTATTTTGCATCTCTCTTTGGTAGGCTTCCGCAATTGCATTCTTTGAGGGGGAGATGTGCGGAAGTGTCACAGGGAGCGATAGCTTGCTTCAAAATTAATTACAGGAGATAAGGGTTGTGAAATAGAGCTGTTCCTTTTGGAGCTGTCAGCATCTCCCTCGTGCTTGTTCAATGGTTGTGTTGCTTTTGTAGATGCTGGCAGCATATCTGGTATTAAAGTCCCTTTTTGATTCATACCATATATCCAAGGTGTAGAGAAATCTTAGTCTACTTGATGGCATTGAGATCTGGTGTATTTGTGCCATGCTGTGATTATTTTCTCTGTTTTCCCTGGTGTTGGAAATGGTGGAAGTCTGATGTGTTCTGAATATTATTTGTGAATTTCTCTGTCTGAGAACTCATGGATTCATGGATTCCATAGGATAAATCCAGCCAGGATCTCACAAACACAAAAAAATGGTCACCCAATAGGTCTTGTTGACTTAATCTTTCTGAAAGAATGCATTGGAAGAGTTGTTTAACTGAAGTCGCTCCTCGATTGCTCCCACATAGGCAGCTGATCTGGGAGTAGTTACTAAAAGTAAGGGGTAGTGGGAGGAACAATACTTCAGTATGACAGATTTGGAAGTTACATAATTTTAATGGTTTGAAGAGTCTGTCACCTATTAACAGCTATTGAATAGCTTAAAAAATCATGTGTTGAGACAGTGAAAGGTTTAAAAGGTGAAGTTGGTGTCTATTATTATTTTTATTGTGCAGCCCCATCACCTCAGGCATGAACCTATCTTCCCTCCTCATGGGGTTCACTGTCCCGTGCAGTTTTGGGGATTTAGTCTAGGGTCTGATACTAATATAGGATGTTTGATCTGTCTGTGCCTCTTTTTCCATCAGTAAATGGAATAACATTTGACTCCTTTTGAAAAGCACATTGAGATGTGAAAAAAAAGAAGAAGAGAGAAAATTAAAATGCCATCAATTATGGGTTTGGTTTTTTTTTTAGTGTTTTATTGATTTAATGCTGCCTTACTGTTAGCTTCAAAGATTGACATAGAGAGTTCCTAGAAATTCAGTATCCAAGAGGAAGAAAATTCAGAGGACTAAGTGGTGTGAAAAAGTCTCCGAGATTGGATCTCACTAAAGGAGATGATGGTAAAGATTCTTACATAGATTTCAAAATATAAATCATACCTAGAGGACACATCTGAAGCTAATGCCATTAGAAGAGTAATAGTAACCTCCTTTTCTACTTGACTCCAATGACACTCTTCGTTGAGTGTCCCATTTTACAGATGGAAGAACTAAGTCAAAGGTGAAAGGGATAGTGCTTTTCATCTGTATCCGTGCTGGTGTCTGCATAGGATGAACATGACTTGGGCTCTTTTCTAGGGATTGGAAGAAAGGAGATGCCCAAGATATGAATCATGCTACCATCCCTTGCTAACTGTTGATAACAAGTATATTGTCAAACAGGTGGAAAGCAATTCTAATTGTTGACAGCCTTTAGGTTTATAATTTTATGATTTAGATGTGATTTAGTTTCACTTAATAAAGCAAACATTATTTTGACAAATCAAGGCAGTTCCAACTCCTCTGTGAAATAGGATGCATTAAATTTTCATTGAAGCAAATGGAGGTGTGAATATGACTGAAATTTGCAAACACAAGCCCTGCTATATGCACCTATATCAATGTATGTGTGTATACACACACATTTACGGAAAATAATAAAGCTGAAAATGCTTTTCTGCTTTTGTGTCCAAGCAACAGCCTCAATTTCTGACATTTGCAGTTACATTAAGAGAAGACTGGCTTCTCAGATTAGGCTTCCATTGATTTTGACACCAGAATCTTTCTTGCTAGGAGTATTTTTCTCACTGTCCTTTGAAAAAGGTGTGGTTTGATAGTAAATGTCCTGTGGAAATATTTCTCAATTCTGCTGATCTGATGAGCCATTATTTAAGTGACCTGATGAAATGATCTTGTTATAGTGATCAAAAAGAGTGGGAGCAGCAGGTTCGAGGTGATCCTGCCCCTCTACTCTGCTCTCGTGAGACCTCACTTGGAGTTTTATATGCAATTTTGGCATCCTCAACATAAAAAGAACAGGGAACTGTGGGAACAAGTCCAGAGGAGGGCCACAACGATGATCATGGGACTGGAGCACCTCCTGTATGGAGATAGGATGAGAAAGTTGGGGCTGTTCAGCTTGGAGAAGAGAAGGCTGCGTGGAGGCCTCATAGCAGCCTTCCAGTATGTGAAGGGGGCATATAGGGATGCTGGGGAGGGACCCTTCTTTAGGGACTGTAGTGATAGGACAAGGGGTAATGGGTTCAAACTTAAACAGGGGAAGTTTAAATTGGGTATGAGGAAGAAATTCTTTACTGTAAGGGTGATGAGGCAACGGAATGGGTTGCCCAGGGAAGTTGTGAATGCTCCATCGCTGGCGGTGTTCGAGTCCAGGTTGGACAGAGCCTTGGGTGATATGGTTTAGTATGAGGTGTCCCTGCCCATGGCAGGGGGGTTGGAGCTGGATGATCTCAAGGTCCTTTCCAACCCTAACTATTCTATGATTCTATGACTTTAGTTTTTTTCTGGACTTCTGGTTGATAGTTTTGTTGCTCTGATTCTGCATGCAGTATGGGAGAACAACAGAATCAATTTTATTCCAAATCTGGCTGGTTTCTGTTTGCCTTCAGTATATGGCTTTGAAATCTTCTGTATTACTGATCTCCTTGACTGTCTTGATGTAGGACATCAATTTACATTTAGTAGTGTGTGACTGGAGAAATCCTCACCAGGTCACAGTTGTTAACTGCATTTGTTTCAGTATGGGTATACCTACAGGGCAAAGCTACTAACTCCAGGAGGAAAAATTGCCGGCTCTGTAGGAGGTCTCTGCAAAGGGAATAAGAATTAAGCAGCTATAAAAAAAATCACTTTTGCAGCTGCCAAAAGAGGTTTGAGATGCTGCAGGGGCTGCAAGAAGCTGTTGCTGCCTCTGACCAGTGCTGCGATGGGCTCATAGACCTTGTCTGAGTGATTAGTCTGGTCCTGGGACCTTGTCATTCCTGAGGCAAGAAAAAGTAAGAGTAGGGATGGGAGGATGACATTACTGTGTCTTTGTGCCCTGTTTGGAGTGTCTGACATACCAGCCCTATGTGGGTAGTTTGAAAATGATTCCAAGTAAAGGATTCAAAAATATGCTTTAAAAGTTAACTGAGCTCTTTGTTCGTATAACAAAAGACTAGACATGGAGAGCTTGCTGAGAGCTTTTCAGAGGTGTGCAAGTAAATACAGAGGATTCTTTGGTCTGTCAGGCATACCTCATAGACAATTTCTTGTGATGCTGAAGCTAGATCCTGAAACAAAATGCAGATTTTGACATGGTCATTCATCACTGGACACAAACCAAATAAAGTGTGTTGGATCAGACGTGTCCTGAGAGTTGTATGTTCCTTCAGTGTGTGATTAATTCAAGGAAGAGGTTTGATGTCCAGCCATACAGACCATCTTTTGGTCTTTATATTCATTAATGAATGCTGTTTGTTTTGCTCTGCTGAGGTGATCCTGCATGTTAGAATATCAAGTGTTCTGTGATTTTCCTTTCTGGCTTTCTGGTTTTATAGCCTGTCATTCACCAAAGATGGTGTTTCCAAGTGTGAGCCCCCCTTTCTGGGATCTCACACTTACCCCATCTGGGGTTCCTTGGCTGCAGCTCGTTTCTTCTCCTTTCATTCTGCTCCTTGAAAATGCATTCATTCTCATGTTTCTTCCTTTCTAATCACCTTTATACAGGTGAATTCTGGACCTTATCTTTCGTATGAAGGATGGGCTTTTGTTATTCCTGAGAAATCATCTGTATGTTTTTTGTACTACAATGAAAAGCTCAAATACAGCTCTTTCTTAAATATCTGTTTATGAAATAGGATAAAAAATTATCAAGGTTGATAATTTCAATTCCTTGTCTGTTCATTTGGGGGTTTGCATATATATTGTTGTTTATTTAGTAGTTACTTTCTACAGTTGGTCCAGTCACCCTGAGGTGAGTATTTGCTTGTCTCTTCTTCTGCCTTAATATTATTATTCTTCAGCCTGTCACTTAGTCACTTGCTTTCTTTTCCATCAGTTTTGTTCCCTTATATGAGAACATATCTCAGGATACACTGTGTGCACTCTCACATATGGATTTGACTTTTGGATGTCATGGGCATCTGAAAATCAGAGCAGACATGGCCTGCAGAGAACACCTGTAGTTCCTTATTCTGCTCATATTTGATGTTATTTCTAATTCTGGTTAATTATTTAATCTGTCTATTTGAACAAAGGCAAATGGGTTTAGGAAGCTGTGCTAGCTGCAATAATTTCTTGGGGATATAAAAAGAACCAGTAG
Organism: Psilopsiagon aurifrons; assembly: GCA_025447955.1. Classification (NCBI taxonomy): domain Eukaryota; kingdom Metazoa; phylum Chordata; class Aves; order Psittaciformes; family Psittacidae; genus Psilopsiagon; species Psilopsiagon aurifrons. The sequence goes on from JAOEHY010038616.1 coordinate 35,578, forward strand.
TTTCCATCTGCCAACTGAACAACCCAATGTGATTCTCCTAATCTTTTCACATTTACTGAGAAGTAACTAATTATAACACTCAGTACAAATTAATATTACATCATCATGTTTATCCATCTGTATTTGAGAGTAATGCTTCCTTACAGAAAGAAGGGAATAATGTAATTAAGGATAAGCAAGTACACTGACGTGAATTTGCCTTTGGTTGAATGCTCCTTGCTTGAGGTTTAATGAAACTTGTTTAATCTAAAAGTGGCTTATAAAATTAACTGGGGCCAAATTTGTCCCTCAGGTGTATCGTTGCATGGCTGATTGATACAGCAGGTTAGACTTCAGCACATACCTGACAGCACATGTTTTTGAGAATACAAGCCAGTGCTAACTCCGTTTTCCATATGGATTCGATTTCTTTGCTCCGATGTGCAAGCTCTATGGCAAGGAAGCATGGGTCAGCGGCTGAATAAGGATAATCCCCTGAACCAGGATGTGCTCAGTACCTGGTCTTGATGTTCATGTTCATTGCAGGATCTGTGCTTGAAAAGAGTAGGTGTGAGAATTTTTTCTGTATTTCAAAGAGATTCTCCAAGGGGAGAAATGCAAAAGAAGGAAATAATGTTCACTCATAAATACAGCAGAGAGAATCAGCCTCATCTAAATGCTGTGCAAATTTCTCTGCACTGCGGGTGGTTCAGGCAATGCCCATTTCATATGTATTTCTTTATTGTTGCTGTTTAATGTTATTATGTGCTACGTTATTTCTACTGCCGTGGCTCTTTCTGCTCCAGAGTAAATGCATTTAAGCAGTCACGATGTATCCCCTCAAGTGTGATGAGGCGGGACCACACTCATGCCAGCTTCTGTCACCTGGATGAGCAGCACTTGTGCCATCTCTTTGCAGCCTGAGCAAGCGCTGAGGGGTTCACTCTGCTCAGGTGGGGTAACAGTTTAAGACAAACCAGAAAGCATGCAAAAAGTCACTAATTTTATCTCAGCTTCTCAGCATGAGTGCCCTCTTCCTTCTATAGAGTTTTCTTGGAATTAAAGACTTTTTTCTAGTTGTGAACATCAATTATCCCACCAGCTTCAGTTAGGAGCTTTGATTTAGACCTATGAGCCTGTTCTCATAACTAATCAAAGCTTTTAATAACATTAGCTATAGTGACGCCCTTGGAACTTTGCTAAAAATTACCTAACACCTGCCAAGAGATGTTGTATTAACTTGAACAGTGGCAGGATTTATCCAGTCAGTAGCCAGTCATTCTCTAATGAATCATTTAATTTAGGATGCCTACCCATTTTTCAAATGCTTCATGTTTGCATGTTTTTTCTGTCATTTGTGAACAACTTTACTGCACGTTCTGCACCACATAAAAATCAAATTGAAGGCCTTTATCGCACGGTGCTTGCAATTAAAATGAGAGGACCAGACGTAATGAGAACTGGCAACAGACAAGGTTATGTAGAGAGTAATGTAGAGAGACAGCACAAGAAGAGACAGATAGCAATTCTGGAGAGAACATTTTTTTACAGCAGGTACAATTTTTGTTATGCCAAAGCCTGGATTAGGAGCATTTAATTGCAACCAACCAGTGATGGCATCAAGTGTGCTAAGTGTGTATTAATGCCTTGGCAGTGCTGCAGTAAGGGTTGGACTTGATGATGATCTTAAAGGTCTTTTCTAACCTGGTTGATTCTATGATTCTATTACTCTGAACTGGGTGAAAATCTTGATCACCAAATTCATTAGATATTTTGTCCCTACTTCAATTCAGTCTTTACCACTTTTATGTGGATGATTTTGTCTATGACATCCTTGTTTGTGCAGCCTGGAGAATAGGTGTGTATTCTGTGGCTCTTCTGGAAGGGTGCTACCTCCTGATATAGAGAAACAAACATCTCCCAAGCCCAGAGATTAAATCACATTCATTCCAGGGATTAACTGCCTTAAATCACTAACAGTCGCATCTGGAGTTTGCCCTGTGAACCACCTCTTGGACTAAATAACCCCATTGTGTATCTTCACCCTTTTTGCCATACTGTTGAGATTTTAAGAACTCATGGAGGGGCTGTGTGTTTGTTTGAGGCCCAGTGTGCTTGTGGTTTTGGTTGAGCTCACCAAGTATGATCATAAGGTGATTAATCTCCATTGAAGGTTTGCTGTCATGCCATAACCTGCACTGAACTTTGTGGGAGAGCCTTGGTGGAGCTATGTCTAAATTTGAAATTCCAGTTTTTAAGAAAATAGATTCTTTTTTCTTTTTCCTTCCTCTGAAGCTCTGACAATTCATAGGGAAAGAGAGATCTTGAAAGGTGGTGTTCCATTTCTGAATACTCCCCAAAACATGCAGCTATACCAACCACTGTGCAGGGAAGCACAGCCCTCAACCCACACTGCCGGAAAGCAGTGTGGTGTTTCTTTCTTTTCTGTCTCCAATCTCCTTCATATATACCACATAGTCCCAAGTCATAACTTAAAGAGACAGTCTGGACCAAAGTTTCTCAAATTAGGGTAAGCTGAGCCTGGATGAAGGACTTCACATGTTTTGAAGATTTTTACCTGCATAAATTTTACAGTAGAAATGAAGAAATTAATTCCTGTCCTGTGTGCTTGAAAGTTCAGCCCTGCTCACACTGACAGGGTCAGGTTTGGAGCAAGCAGTAACTGAATGCCTTCATGGACACTGCCCAAGATGCACCGTGGAGCTCTTCTGGAATAAACTGCACTGCAATGTATATTTAATACCTTTAGCTTTCAGCTAGGTATTGAAAACAATGTGTCAAGTTGAAAGGGAAATAAAACCCTTTTTGTAAATACACCCAGAGGTAGGTTGATTGGACTGTGTATTACCTTTTTATTCCTGGTGTCTTGTGAGAAAAGCCTTTGTTGGTGAGGTGATGCACTGCTGGATTTTATAACAAGGCTCCAACAGGAATTCTAGCAAAGAATAAGTGTGAAATGAGGGGTTTTTTTTCTTGTTTGTTTGTTTCAACTCAGCTCAGGTTCTGTCTTTTAACTACACACTTTCATGTAATAGTATTATATATGAGATTCCTGATCAATTCATGTTAGGTTTTAGGAATCTCTCTTTGCTAATGCCCAGCATCTTTCTTAGGTTGTCACCAGTGGGTTAAATGTTGGAGGCAGACTTCCACCTTCCATAGACCCTGAATTTCAACCTAACTTTTGATTGTGGATTAGATACTAGTGCTGTGGTTTTGCTCATTTTATATCTGTATAATTGCTTTGAAATTAAGACTGTATATGCAATACTAGATTTTGCCTATTTTTCCTAATTTAATAGTGCCTGGATGCTCTGCTCACTTGACCTGAGGCTGTGGTTAGTAGGGGTAGAAGAGTCGAGGGATCTCATCACTGTTGCCTGCACTGCTCTGGTGTCCTATGAACCAGGGAGATGTTGGCCCACAGGTGAAAAGGGAAGGAAACAGATCTTGAGCTGACGACACTGCACTTGCATGTTTATTATAACGAGCTGCAGTATAAAAGGAATTCAGATGCAAAATCTAACACTGGAAACAAGTCAGGTCTCAGAGTTAAAAACCCCTCCAACATCATCCAGTCTTCCTGGAGTCACAAAATCTTCCTAAAAATAGCAAGATTATGTAAAAGTTTCAGTTGGATTCTAGATTTTGAGCCTTTAGGGTGTACTTGAGCCACGCGGTCAAACTGTTCCCTGTAACCCTGAAGGCAAACAGATGCCAAAATAAAACAAAATAAAAATGAAAGTGGAGCCACAGCATTACTCATGTCTTTACAAGCTTAAACTTTACAAAAAAAGCCCACAAATACCCAAAGACTGAAGATAAACTTATGAGACTTGGCAGTATCATTTCTGTGAGTACAGGAAAAGCGGAGAGTGAAGTTGTCTAGAAATTGATGGTGAACTTAGGTTGTCTGGACTGAAATCTGCAAAAAGAAAAGTAAGGGCATTATTAATGGGAAGAAAATGAGTTTTACAAATTATTTCTTTATTTTTTTTCTTTTAAATATGTGTTTTAAGGTGCCATTGGGAACTTAGGGAAGAATATTTATTTTATTTTTGAAGATACATTCTTCCCAACTCGCCAGTGCCCTTTTCAATAATTCAATGAGATTGGTGAGCATAAAAAGGAGCTTGTGGTGAGTCAACTTTGCAGCTCTGCTATTAGTGAGTGGCACTGCAGCCTCAACACAGATGATAGAAGGGAGAAAGAAAGAGCAGGGAAGAAAGCCTGAAAAATGAATACATTTGCTGAAACATTCCTTAGTGACAGACCCATGGAGCAAAGGGAGACATATTATCTCTCTTTCTCCCTTTGCATGAGGAAATTACACCTTGAAAGTAGCCAGAAAAGAATTCATCTTGTGGAGTGTTACATTTGCTTCTTGGATTTACTTAAATTTTTCTTTGGCAATTTTTCCTGTGGGAAAAACAGGCACCAAACTTCATTTGACCCATGTTCTACTTGGGTGTTTTTTTCTGTTCTAAAAGTGTCCCTTCTACTTTCTTCTTCAGAAAATAAGGGAAGGAAAAGCAGCATGTGACCTTGGTTGTTGGTATGAAATATGGCAGGGAAAGCAGTGGTACTAAAACAAGAAACTCACCCTTTTCCCCTTCCAGGCACCAGAAAAAGCTCACATCTTCATGCAAACAGTATATTTAAGGATTATATCTAATTGGACGTACTGGACTGCAAGGTTTTAATGACAATTCACTGAACTGATCAAAGGGGAGGTTTTGACCAGCAAATCCGTGTCTCCTGGGCCCATCTCTAATCACACACAGAAAGAGGGTGAAAAAAATAAGAAGCTGCTTCTCTCCTCTTGCCCAGCATGGATCAGTGTGGGAACCTGAACTCGGCTCTCCAGCAGCTGACAGAAGTAGGAACTTTGCCCTGAATATTTGATTAGGGGAAAACACTTTATTTTGCTGTTGTGTCCTGCTACAGGGCAGGTTTATAGGGCTCTATATAGGTATTGGTTGATCCCATAAGACCTGCCAGCATGGAAGCATACTTTTGGTTAATGCTGGAGCTTCCCATTCTAAATATTTAATAGCTCTCCTGCTGACCTTACAGATTAGAGCTGGGGACTGCAGCTGGCTTCCCTGATCATAAGGTAGCATAAATGAGAAAACTGCTTTTATGTGTCAGAGAACGTGTTTCTCTGGCTTACTCTGGGATGGAGGGCACACTTCCCAGTGAGCACATTAGAATTGCTGGCACACAAGCAGGACCTGGAAGGGCTTGAAATGGTAGACTCAGTTGTTTCTTGTGTTCATCCCTGATTTGCAGCTTTGAAGACCTTGCAGAAGCATGGGTTGGTTTGGAATACACCATCCTGACCAGGTGGAAACAAAAGGATGTTCACGCTGCAATAATATCCATAATGTTGGAGCCATAGAGAAAATGTTGATACCTAAAGCAATCTGCCTTATACCTGGTGCTTTTCCTTGGTGCTCTTCACATTCTTTCCCATGTTGCCTGCCGGGTTGATACTGGAGGGATGTTAGCTCAGGAAAAGGTGAATCCCTGATCGAGGTCCAGCTGCAACCAGTGCTGTGACTTAGCGTGCTGTAGATTGGGATAGCTAAAGGGCAAGTCCTGTTGATCTGTGCTTACTGCATGAACCAAGGGTGCTCCTTTCCCATTTCCCCAACCAGTTCTCCGGGCATCTGTCCTCTTCTTGCATTTTGTGTCACTTGGGATCAGCTGTATAAGAGGACAAGATAGTTTGAAAGCAGCAGCATTGGTGATTCAGAGCTTGATATGAGCCGATTTTTCCTCCTGCAGAACAAATCTTTTTCTAGTTCAGAACTAGCTCAGATATCTCTGCAGTTGCTCTGCTGATGATATGAAAGAGGGACAAAACTCATCTCACTCTTGCTTAGTTGGACTGACTATGCAAGGGAATGGGGTAAAAATCAACAAATCCCAATGTTGCAATGTTTTATTTTTTCCCATCCTGGAGATGTTATATGGGATGCAAAAAATGAGCAGGTCCATGGAATAAGAAGGTACTTTTACAGACGCTTTTTAAAGAGCTACACTTGAAGTGTTTTGTTTAGGTTTTAAAATGTCAAGTTGGTCCTAGTGTTTAATTGAGCTTTAAATATTAAATAGGTTCCAAAACAGGCACAGACTGTGCAGTGTCATGTCCAATATTAAACCTGTCACTCAGTTACCTGTCCTTTTCCATTTACATGACTCAAAATCAAGCATGTGTAAGTTTGGAGGGGTTGTTTTAAAGGGTTGCTGCATTCCCTCATCTTCTCTCTCTGTTAAGTACTTAATTATTTTTGTTGCCTTCTTGCCTATTCATAAGTGGGAACTGCTCTGTGTCTGATGTGGGTAATTTTTCATTGTATTTTGCTTCCAAATTGACACTTATAAATTAAACAGTGGTGTACCAGAGAGAGCATCAGTGTCGTACAATTAGAATGTAATTGCATGAAGTCACCTGGGAGGCAGCTGAGATGAGGAAGGCATCATAGATATCAGAGACAAGGATAACACAGGTAAAACATCGATGTGCAGAAACCTTGCCCAGACAATCCCATTAGGATTGCACTCGTCAGTTTGCTCTGGGGAGGGAGGGTGGAAAAGGCATTAGAGAGCTGAGTGCAGGGCATGTATTCATTGAACTCAGGTGAGGTTTTCCTCTTTTGACTTCACCCCAAGCAATATATTGATTCTTAATGTAGAAATCTTAGATGTCTTATGCTAGGTATGGAGAAAACTGGAAAGAGCAATTTATTTCTCTCCTTCTGCATGCTGGGGCCTATTATTTGGGCAAGTCCTTGGAGGGGACAGGTTTGTGGGTCCTTGAAGACCCACACCGTCACCTCATTGCCTCCCAGGTGAGATCTTTCCTGGATAACTTCAGAAAGGGCTAACCTTTCCAGTTGAATAAAGTCAGATAAGCTTGGTGGGGGAAACAGTTTGTTCCCTAAGCTCCCCAGAATTGTGTTTCCTTCTGCTTTTATCACACAGGTTGGCTTGTAGCCTTCTTTCAGATATGATTGTCATCCTAATTGGCCCTAACGAGAACTACACTTGCAGAGGAAAGGGGATAATATGCGTTCCTCCCTCCAGTCTTATCCTATCTCCAAATCACAATAGGAAAAAAAAGGTGTGTGTCTCTATCTATCTATCTGTCTCCTCTGTATCACTCATGCTGTCATCATGACCTTTGGCTCATGAATGTTTTTAACAAGGGGTTTTTTTAGATTCTTGAGGCATATGAGGCTGAAACAAGTAATTATGGTGACACCAGGGGCTATTTTTCCCTTCTTGAATTGGAGCTAATACTAAACAGGCAACTCAGGAGACCTAAAGCTTCCTGCTGGTGAAGACCTGTAGGTCTCTCCCTTGTGCTACCTGCTCATCAGCCCTGCACCAGGAAAGGCAGACCTCCCATGTGAAGCCCCTGAGGTGTTTGCAGCTCTCTGGCGGTGCTGACGTTGCAAGGGGCTGGTCTCAGTCCATGCTCATGGGTTTTGCAGTGTGTGACTGGGTCAAATCTATCAAATTTGTTTTTTGCTGGGTAAACACTGCCTCATGGTAGCGTGCCAGGGACTGCTGATACTGGCTGTGTTTGAGCAAGTGACCTCCTGGGGAAAGGGGCCCTCAGCAGTCTTATGATTAACATTTTAATGTCAGCCTATCAGAGAACTTTTTTCCCAGGAACAAATACCCGGAAACACGCACACCTTGACTGTTTCCCTGGTTGGAGATGCCACTGCATATTTGTTAGGTGTGCTGGAGGCTGCCCAGGCTCAGGTGAGGAAGAAGAGGTTTCCTTGGAGCTCACTGAGGTTGCCTTGCATGGTTATGACTCTCTATTTTCTGCTTAAATAGAGAAGGGAAGATCAATGAACTACATAAATGAAACAGATAAATAGTCCAGATGCTCTGGACCATTTATTAATTCCGGTGGTTGTGATTTCCTGAATGATGAATGAAGGGATGCCTCTGGTTTATTGAGTTTACATTGCATTTTGGGGTTGGGATTGAGAGGGCAGTGCACAGCCTAGGCTGTCGGTACAGACCTTTGGCTGCTCTGCTATGGTGGAGGAAATTAGGTGCCATCCCTCACATATATATGCCATCCTGGGAGCAGGGGTCTGCTTTATGCACTATAGAGCAGCAGTCAGAGACCATCCCTAGCACCACCATTTACGCTGTGGGAATGTCAAGACTGAGAACTGTGAAAATAGATGTGGTAGGGCATGTGCTAAGGGACAGGAGTGGACCTCCCAAAGGCAAGGAGGTCCCAAAACCAATTTCCAGGTAACAGCAGAAGTTGCAAATGGATAGTTCTATAAGGGTTCCTGCCCCTTCTCAAGGCAGCAAAATTAGACCTGGCATATGTTGCCAAGAAGCTTTGAATTGTCTCAGTCCTTAGCTGATGTGACTCAGCATACCATAAATCAGTGTAGCTCCATCAGCACAGTAACTCAGGTAAGTACTGGGAAAGGACCTGTATCACAGATAACATAGAGGTAATGTAGAAAGCCAGGGATGAATAATTTCAGAAAACAGATGTAGTCATGGTAGTAGTAATAATAATATTTTCCCTAGTGGGAGAAAAATAGACCTTTCATGGTTGTTGTGCCTGAAGCTATTAAATATGTATGAGACAGATGAAATGCTGCTTCTCCTATTACACAGAAATGAATAAACAGTAATTCTCAATCTCTATATGCATCTCAGGCTTAAAAAATCCACAAAAACAAGTTAAATACGAACACCTGCTAACATTTGTGTGTGCCACTCTGAGGCTTTTGTCAACAAAGAGAGAAGATTTGCTTCTTTATAAAGACGTATGGCAGCTCAACCAAAGTGTATTTACAGTACTAAAGTTAGGAAAATAGGTTCATTGTCAAACATGGGAGTCCAATAAACAAGCTTATGGAACTGTTGGAATCACAGGGTTCATGATGCTGCTCTTTTATTGCAGATTTAGTAGATGTTGTAGAAAGCATGAAACACTTCTGAAATTCAAAATTTTCATGGCAAGATGGGAGGGAATGATGCCAGCTTTTGAGTGAATCTCTTTTCCAGTTTAATATTGGATGTTGGACTGGGGAGACCTGGGGTTAGTCTGCTTTATGCCCTCCCTGCCCTAGTTCCCATATATTTCGTACATGTGATGGCACTGCCTAATCCCATAAGGAAAATCATTGCACGCCATTTAAGATGTTATAATAAGTCTTGGGATGTGAGCTTTATGTTAGTAAGTGGTAGCTACCTTCTAATCCTGCAGTGTCAATGAAGGGCCATTGTATGATTCACTTAAAGCAGGAATAAAGGAAGACAGGGGTTATATTTATTCCAGAGAGATCAGTCTAAGAAGATCACAAAGGCTATTTTCTCCTTGGGTTTGTGATGCAGCTTTAATAGCTGTGTTTTCTCTGGGCAATTATCTGATTATAATTGTCTGCTGGTTTGATTCCTCTGAAGTCAGAGGTTGCCTTTACTACTAAATGTCCTGGCTGGGTTAGGTCCAAATGCTCTTGGTGGAACTGGACAGTATTTTGCATGCACTTTCCTTTCCTTTTTGCCATGGGTTAACCCTAAAGAAGTTCCCATTTGTCTCAGTGACGGGCTTGATTCTCCATGCATTTTGCATTCCCATTTTTTCCCATGAGTTGCTGTTGGCTGCTGCTGGCTCCACCACATTGATCGACCGTAGCAACAGCTGTACTGGGTCAGACCAGAAATGCAGCTCAGGCAGTGTTCTGTCACTGCAGCCAGTGCCAGATGTCTGGGGAGGAAAGTACAGATCAGCATTTAGCAATAATGTAATTATTATAATAGTGTGAGCACTCCCCTTGCATTCAGTGAGATTTGTGCAGGTGTTTGCTGTGATACAAATGGTGTCTTCAGTAGTCTGAGATTAATTTTATCACCAGTACTTTTCAAGTTGTTTTCTGAATCCTTGTCAACATCTACTGTGTGCTATGGAAAGAAGCTGAATGCAGTGTTTTGAAGTGGGTCCTTCCTACCCTCATGTGCTGTTGCCTCATCCTTGCATTGGAAGGGACAGTGATCACAGTCCCTACTCCACTCGGAGTTCTCTCTAGTTAATTCCTGAATTGTTCCTTTGAATAGCTTTTAAAAAACTGTGTCGCAGTAAACTGCCTTCTAATTTTTGGGTACCCATAAAGCTTTAAGAGAGAGACTTCAGCGCATGTTTAGAGCTCCAGTAATTTCACACCTAAGTTCCCCTAGAATGATTGGGTCAGTGCAGTCTATAATCTCTTCTACCAGTCTTGTAAAGAAAGTTTCCAGTATAAGAACCTCCCTGAACCTCTCTGAACCTCTCTGCAGCAAGCACGAATGCCAGAAAGTCTTTTATAGCAATTGGTTTATTCATGCTGCTTCTCTACTTGATTGCTTCCCGCTCTGTCAGTGATTCGACGCACTTCTGGTTTCTGATACATGCAAAGCAGTCTTTTCTGAATTTCAAGCCTAGTGCAACTTGTTCTTCAGATGCTTTTTCCTGCCTGTTGGAGTTCTTATGTTTTACCTGTTAGAACTTAAAATCCTATTTTGTTTCCTGATTTGGGCACACAACTTCTGATTTTGAGGTTGTTTCTTACTTTTCATAGTTTCTCTTGTGCAGATACTTGGCATACCAGGCTTCTCTGTTTCTAGAGCTTCTTTCTATGGGGTATGTATTTGTTCTGGGTTTGAAGGGTTGATGTTTTTAAACAGTCCTTTTGCTTCCGGCAAGTTTTAAGTCTCCAGGTTCTGTCTGCTAGGACCTTCTCAATTCTTGTGTAACAAGTTTCTTCATTTTTATACTTCTTTCAGAATTAAAAGAAGTATTAAAAAATGGCTGAAATTTTAGCCCAGTGTAAGAGGTTGTATCTCCTTTCCTAAGAATGTTGAGTTTGCCTTAGGTATGTCCTACTATAGATCAAGACTTTCTTGCTGTGAAGAGTGAAGGGCAATCCTGTTCTTGCAGATTCCTTTTGCTGATTGTTTCTAGCACCACTCTCTAGTACTGGTTTAAAAAACATTTGTTCTATTTGTGATTAAACCCCACTATGTGATATGGGAAAGCATGTGGTTACTTAACATATTTTAAATGTGTTTTATCAGAGAGTTATGAAATGAAATTATCAAGCTGCAAATGTAAAATGAATAAGAACTGTTTTCTTCTGTAATTTGTACTCAGTGGAGCTCAGTTCTACAGGAGACTGTGAAATGTAAAGTGTAAATGGCTTGAAGAAAATGAATTACATGGATTGGTAGAGGATATTTAGCTAATAAATGATGGGTCAATGTGACTGTCGCTTGAATAAAGATCCCTTTTCTGAATCACTGATTGTTGAAGGCTAGGGAGATAAATCGGGTTGGAGGAAGTCATATGCTGCATGAACTCCATATCTTACACTCTTTCTTTAAATAACTGTTAATGTCTATGACTCATGAAAGGATCGTGGATTGGGGAAGCCCTGTTGCTTAACCCTATTGAGCATTTTTTGCCTTCTTTATGTCTTCCTTTTACAAGGTGAAAAGGATACATTCTGTGAGCAAGCCATGTGAGTTTACATTTTGGTGTCCTCAAGTCTCCATTCTTTTGGGATGAGTTCTTATTCACGTAGAAATTAAAATAGTTTAACGGTAAAAAGGCTTTGTTTCAGAGAGCATAAAGTTTCTAATCGAATTTGGCTCTTACTCTTTTCCCCAAGGAAGTATCATGCTTTTTCTGCTATTCCAGCGTTTTCCTATGCATCCTTTTGACCCGTCATGTTTTAAAAGACTCAAGGCTGATTGCTTCATAGTGAACCTCCCTGTCTGATAATGGTGGGGACAGACACCATCTTGTTTTGATCTATTCCTAAAATGACCCCAGGGATCAACTTCTGCACTTGCTGTCAGAATTAAGTGTTCAGCCTTTCCTCCCCTCCAAGCCCTTTCAGTGACAATGGACAGAAGCTCCCCAGGAAGCCAAATTTCTGGAATCTTTCTAACTTTTCCCTTTAATCAACTTTTAACCTGTTTTGGACATTCTGAGGCCCATCTCTTCTGTGGGCTCTCTTTCCAACCACAGCCCATTTATAACACACACAACTTGTGGCAGCTTTTACTGCCTGGACCAGGCTCAGTTTAGCTTCTCAACTCACTGCCAGTGGCCTGCTGCTGATGGTATTTTGGGGGAATTGGCTCTCAAATAACCTTTATAGTCCATTGGGAGAGAGATTCCTGCAATTCAGTGTTCTTTGTCACTCTGTCAGTATTCTTGTGCAATCCCTCTGGGGGACTTCCATTTTTTGGGGTGCATGCAACCTGAGAGGACAATATACTACATCCTTTTTATTCATGTTTGAAATGATGCTACAGCTTCCAAAGAAACACAGAAATGATTGCTGTCAGGTTTGAAGAGCTGTGTCCCCCTCTTCCCACCCTCAGTCCAGCTCATTGGGCATGCTATGGTACCACTCAGCCCTGCTGTCCAAGGCTTGGGCTGGGTTATCTGGACCCGCATGAAGGCTGAGAAGCACAGTGGTGGCAATTGTCACTGTGTGTGTAGCATGTCAACCTGAGATGGAAATGAGTTCTGAGAAATTTCATTTTTATAAATAGGTAGGGAGCATAGCAGTCATCTCCTAGGAAACTCGTTCATTGTGTTATGAGACTATGATGTGCTGTGATTGCATTTCAGATAAAGGGAATCAGTGTTGCTATCAGATTGTTTCTGGTGAAGTTTTACAACGCAGAAGGACATCGCTGTGCAGCAGTTGACTTTGGTTGGCGTTAGGTATGCTGGTACTGTGTGCTGAAGCTGCAGGCAGTCAATCTGTCACAGTCCTGGTGCGCCAGGTGAATCTCAGTAGCAGCAGCTTGTCTAGGCAGGTCTGGAGGTCTTCAGTCTTCATCTCATTGTCAGCAAGGTTGATAAATAGATTACTGATTGTTTTCTATGAAGACTAAACTGATTGCTGTTAAACCAGGAATCTAAAGCCTTTCTTATGGTAATAGAATCATCAAATGATTTGGGCTGTAAGGGACCTTAAAGCTCATTCAGTTCCAACCCCCTGCTGCAGGTAGGGACACCTTCCACCAGAGCAGGTTGCTCCAAGCCCCTACCAGCCTGGCCTTGAACACTGCCAGGAATGGGGCAGCCACAGCTTCTCTGGGCACCCTGTGCCAGGTGCCTCAGCACTCTCACAGTGAAGAATTTCTTCCTAATGTCTAATCTAAAACTACCCTCTTTCAGTTTAAAGCCATTCCCCCTTGTCCTGTCCCTGTAGGTCCTTGCAGAGTCCCTCTCCAGGCTTTTTGTGGGCCTCTTTAGGCACTGGAAGCTGCTCTAACGTCTCCTTGGATCCTTCTCTTCTCCAGAGCAATAAGATTATGGGAGGAAAATAGTGCTGGTGCTGCATCTATTTTGTGAGTGACATTAGTGATCTCAACACAGCACCTTAAACATGGAGCCACAGAGAAATTCCTCATCAACAGAAGCTGAAAGGAAAACCCTTTTTGCAGTGAGATTTGAGTGAGATTGACCAAGGCTTGTCCACCTGGATGGTGTGTGGCAGTTCTTTTTGAAGGAAGTATCCATGAGTTTCAGAGGTGCGTGGTAACTTCTGTGTACAGTTACACTAAAATCATCTTTGCCAAAATGTTTATTTTCAAGCTTGCCAGTTACTAGGCAAACCAGTTTGCTAAGATTTTGTAATGTTCCTTAGCTCAGACATGAAGCTGCATGTTGGTACATGAACAAAGAGGCTGGTAAGTAGGAAAGTAAATACTCTTCTAGTGTTTTAAGAGGTGGCCATTGGTGTAGGACTGCAGGTGGATATCCTGTGGTGGCTTTTCTTACCAAAGTTCAGTTCTGAGCTAGGAAACAATTTGTATTCCATTGTACTGAATTGTGTGTGTCTTATCTTTTTTGTTAACTCCAAACTATGACTTGCAGTGGGCAAGGATACAAAGTACACATCATTTTTAGTCCAAATATTCAAAACAGATATGTGAAAGTGTCTGGCTGGGTAACAATGGCATGAGAACAAGTCAATTAGTTTCATAGCGGCACAGAACAGCTCTTACACAATGGGAATTGTTCAGCTGTGTTTGTGATGGCTCTGAACCCTGTGGCCTCTTCTTTCAGTGGCTGCTCATCATGTTCATGGGGAGCACTTCCTGACTGGGGGCTGTAGATTGGGTCTAAAGGATTAAACTGGAAAAAGCAGATTCCAGGAGATGTGCCTTGGTTTCATGGTCTGATTAGCTAATCTTAATTTGTCCTTAGAATAGGTGGGAGCCATGCTGTGATCATAGGCATAGAAGCATGCAACTGCTAATACTGTTTTAAATATGTGGTTATTCTGCACACTCAGGTCCTATGAGTTGGCAAGGAGATTTGTTTGCCCTGTCTTACAAAGTGTCCACACTGTAGATCTCTTCGTCTCAACCCCTAAGCTCCCTTTGCGCTCAGCAAAGATAAAGAGGTGTGTTTAGACTGCAACTCATTTGACCAGTGTTAGACAGTTAACCCAGCACTGCTGTAATGGCCATCTCTTGGCCATGGGGAATAGCTTAGATGCCAACAACCCACTGAGATGCGGTCAGAGAACTTTCATTCTGGGTGGTCAGACTCTAGTTTCTCTGGAAGCAAGGCTGGATCCTAAGGCTGGAAGTCATTTAGCTTAATTGCAGCTACCTGACAGGCATCTTGGGGCTAATGTCTATGCATCTGAAATGAGCTCTTTGACCAGAGCTAGGTGCCAAGTGGAGCATGGATTTTAAGTTGACAGGGTTTAGGGATTCCTACAGAGTCATAGTGTGCTGCCCTCAATATATTTTTGGATGGGATGTAATCATCTCTTGGAGATGCTTCTTGAGCACAAAAAGAGGGTGTCATTTTTAGATTATGCAAAGCTCCCAGCTTTTAAAATATCGAAGTTGAACAAAAAGAATTGGCCCATGTGGTTCCTGTTCCTCAAGTCCCTCATCTGTAGAAGCTCATGAAGGATGGGATTTGTGTTTGAAAATCATATGTCAATCAATACAATTATTTGCTTATGATGGCTGAGGAAGACCACCAGAACTGATATTTTGGTTTTGTTTTGTAGGGAGATAAATACCATCTGAAGGAATGAGGTTCTGTGTATACTTCTGCAACTTGGATTTGTGAAAGTCCAGACACCTTTAGGCAAAACTCCAGACTAACTGGGAGTTTCCCATTGTTTAGAGACAACTTCGAAGTTACTTGATCTTTAGGCAGTTTCTAGTTTCATCTTAACTAAAACCTTCTCTTTAGGAGGAACATAGGAGTTGTCGCAAGCAAAACTATAGTGTCTGCACTGGCTTGGCTTTGCTTTAAAAGGTGCACTGTCATCTAGTTGTTCCTTAATTGATCCAACCTCTTGGAGAGTGTCATGCTATGCCAGATCTTCTCTTAAGCTTCCGTGTAGAAGAAGAAACATACTTTTTCAATTAGGTGTGATCTGCTTTAACTGGCCAGATAGGGTCTCCAGAAATCAGATGTGTTGTAATAGACCCTGCATAGATCAGTGTCAGAACAGGGAAGTGCTTTGAAAAAAAATTATGGAGATCGCTTTTGCCTCAAGAAAGATTTGAGGTCATTAGTAGAAGAAGAAAGGTTATTTCCTTGTGAGAATGCTGCCATCAGATAAATCCTGGGAGACAATGAGCTCCTTTTGTCTTATAAGATGAAAGTGGAGAAAAGGCATTTAAATATTCACTTTGGAGAGAAAGTGATCATCAGTGGAGAAAATAAACTGCTTAACAGCTCCTTTGTGAGGTGTATAATGGAAGGAAGATCTCTGCACAGAAAGCTGTATGTTTTGCTTGTGATTCTGGATAGCTTTACTGTGATTGTCACTGAGTATGTAATGTAAATGTAATAGGCCTGTAAAGACAATACTTCCCTTTGTAATAGGGGTCAGTATTAATAAGAAAGGAGCAAACAGTTCAGGAAAGAAAAGGACTGTAATAACAAACATGACTGGGGATCTGCTCTGGGCAAGTTTCCCTTTTTAGTACCCATGCATTACTGTCTCAGAACAGACTGCATCCTATTAAATTAGCATACACCAGGCAGCTAAAACAAATCAGTTCATCACAGAAAGGGAAGAGCTTCTGCAGAAACTTTTCTTTTTGGCTTAGTTTCTGTGCTTTATGTGGTTTATTCATCTTTGAACACCTAAGTTTTAGATTCTGAGTTTTGGCACTGAATCCTGTATGCCTTGCTCTGCTCTGCATGTAATGGCTTTTCTTGCCTGGGAATCTCCTTAGCCCTTGGTGTTTTGGTTCCTTCACCCTGCTGGTGTATGAGTTGCAGTGCTTCAAGCACTGTAGGATTTCCCATCCCCATGGCTGGAAGCCATCTCAGCAGTGCTCTGCTCTCCTGCCTGCATTACAGTACAGGTCTCAAACATGGCTTTCCCCTGCTGGCCTTCCAAGCGGGAACTGAACTGGCTCATTGGTGGGCCAGGGAAGTGCTCAGGATGCAATGGAGCAGTGTGGCACCTTTTCTGATGCCTCACAACATGGTGCTTGAAGGAAGAGAAGAGAGTTTCTCAGTGGCAGGGAATGCTGGTGGTGTGTGCCACGCCCTGCTGTCAGCTTGAAATTCATCCTGGAGTAAAGAACTGATTTTGACTACAGAATGGTTTGAATGGTTTCCAGCAGTTTTTCACTTGGGTAAAAATGATTGTTGGCCATTAACAAGGTGATTGTGTTCTGATAGAGGTAGTCCAGGGGAAGAGACAGGGGTGTGAAGGAAACCACCTTGACTATACTGTTATAAACTCATGCTCTATCATGTGCAACTTTAAGTTGGTGTTTTCTGGCTTCATAGAAGTCTTTCTCTTCTAAGTAGCTTTCCTTTAAGTAGCTGACATGGATTTTCAATCTTAATTCTATTTTTTTTATGTTTGTTTTTTTTTTCTTATTTTGATTTTTTTTTTTTCTCTGAGAGTATAAAATATTGAGTAGCTAAAACAGAAGAAATTATAAGCCTCAAATTGGCATTAAAAGTCTTGCAGCTGACTCTGGTGACAAAAACTGTCAAAACACTAAGATGCTGTTGTAATTGTAGATAATAGTACCCCAAAAAGTGGAAGTTAAATCCAAACACTTTTGGTGGCTATTCAAGATGAAAGCTTTGTGCAGCTCATTCTATCACAGTGAGTCACCCTGTAATGGAGGGAGAAAACCAAACTGGTTTGTAAGGAGGGGAAGGAAGCTCTACCTGCAGTACGACATTGTCTTGTGTCTCTGTTACGGTCATGGCTATAAGTCTCAGCAGAGATCTATGTATTAATGTGGCTCCTCTCTCGCAACAATTATGTTAGAGAAGGAGTGGCAAAGGTGGTGGGAGAAATGGAGTCTAGACCTGGGTATGTGCTGTCAATCCCTGGGCGTGATGATTCCTAGGCTTCTCTCACACTGTGGGGAAGTGACTGCTCATTGGAAGATCCCAATGGTCTTAATGCACCTTCTACCTAGGTCAAAATGCTGAGGGTATTGGCATAGGACAGTGGCTTAGGGCACAGAGAAATGTGTCAATGGTCCAGAAAGGTGCTCCTTCCTACAAGGAACATCAACAAAGATGCCATTGTTGTTTGAGTTTCCTTCAGGCATTTTGGCACAGCTGAAGTGCTGTTCATCATCTGCGATGGGTAACAGCAGTCCCAGCCCTGGGCATCTCTGTGGGAATGGGGGACATCATTGCAGATGGGGATCAGGGTCAGCCCTGGTGAAGGAACCAGGGTCAGAAAGAGCCCAGGGCCAAGCCATGTCTGGTATTACAGCAAACACCTGGCCCCAATTTGGAAACCAGCATTTTCAGTACTGGCTGGGTAGCCTAGTGGAAGTTATGTGAGTGATGAGGCTAAAAATGCCATAGTTAATACAGCTATCTTGATTGCTCTGCTCTTGCCCAGGCAGAGGAAGCATTCCCAAAGAAGGGGCTACACAGTTGGGACTGTGTGTTTGATGAATGAAAATAGCTAGAAAAAGCATTTGTTCTCCAGAAAATAGATGGCTTCAACCAGATTAGGCAGTGTGTGTTTCTCTTCTGATAAATTTACAGTCCAGCTCTTGGGAATGTGTAGGGATATTTGACTTCTGTACCACAAATAACAGTACTGAAATCCTTCTCCTTTGCTCTTGGCTGGGTAAAAACACCCTCCACACTTCAATTTTGTTAACTTTGAATTTGGACATCACAGACCTATTGAAAAATTTCATTGTAAATTCATTTTCACACAGCTGTCAGACATTCATGGACATGACTTTGGAGAGAAAAACTTCAATGAGTTTATGTTGGGATGAGCCTGGAATCTGGTATAATGAAGATGTGTGACAGAAACGACTGAGTAGAAAATTTAATAAAAAAATATAGAACATGCCTGGTGCAGAAAAATGGATTTAGGAGAAAACCAGTCTGGAGGAGAGAAGGCTGCATGGTGACCTCATAGCAGCCTTCCAGTATCTGAAGGGTGACTACAAGGATGCTGGGGAGGGACTCTTCATTAGGGACTGTAGCAACAGGACAAGGGGTAACGGGTTCAAACTTAAACAGAGGAAGTTCAGGTTAGATATAGGAAGAGGTTCTTTACTGTGAGGGTGGTGAGGCACTGGCACAGGCTGCCCAAGGAAGTGTGAATGCTTCATGCCTGGCAGTGTTCAAGGCCAGTCTGGACAGAGTCTTGGGTGACATGGTTTAGTGTGAGGTATCCCTGCAGGGGACTGGATGATCCTTTCCCACCCTAACTGTTCTATGATTCTATGACCAGAATCAACCTGGTATGTGCTGATTATGCAAAGCCTGTGTTCATCCCGCATTTAACTCCTTGAGATCCTCAGGAAAAGCTGTGAAAATGCCAGAGAAGACTTTGTCTTGCATACCTGCGTCTGTTTGTGGTGCAGTTTAAAGTAACCTTTCTTTGGGGAGTCAAGGAGCACAATTTCTGTGTGGTTGCCAAAGCCATGGTACAGAAATGACCTGTTTCGACAGTCTCGCTTTGGTTCAGTTAGTGTCCCATCTCCAGTTAATCTTCACTGTGGACATGGTTTATTTTTCTGATGAGGAGTGTTTGCTACTTTTTCCCCCCATGGTTTGGCTGTGGCAAAGTCCACACAGAAAACCAAGTGTATCATAATTAAGATCATTAGCTATACACAGCCCAAAGAAGTGAAATCTGTTTCCTGACTGTGTCTTTTGATTTCGTACGACAGAGCACCTGCTAATGCAGTGGAAAACTGCTCAACATGGAGATCTCTGCAAATGGAAAAATTAAGTTTTATCCCTCTATCAACTCTTTGTCTTCACTTTGTCAGTATTTTTGTGACAGCAATTCTTTTTGAGAATAAGAACAGACTTGCTGTTACAGTCAATGTTGAAGGGGGCCTATAGGGATGCTGGAGACAGACTCTTCATTAGGGACTGCAGTGAGAGTACAAGAAGTAATGCGTTCAAACTTAAACAGGGGAAGTTTAGACTGGATATGCGGAAGAAATTCTTTGCTGTAAGGGTGGTGAGGCACTGGAATGGGTTGCCCAGGGAAGTTGTGAATGCTCCATCGCTAACAGTGTTCAAGGCCAGGTTGCACTTAGCCTTGGGTGGCATGGCTTAGTGTGAGAGGTCCCTGCCCATGGCAGGGGGGTTGGAACTGGATGATCTTAAGGTCCTTTCCAACCCTAACTATTCTATGATTCTATGATTCATTGTATTTCAGAAATTAAGTGTTTATATTAAATTATAGTTCAAACAGATGAAGGGAAAGTTATTTGTCCTTTATTTTGCTTTGATCTGCAGGATAGCCTAGCTTGCAACCATTGTTTTCTAATAGAAAATCCAATCTGTTTAGGTATGAATGGTATTTGCATTCTAATGTTAATCTTTAAATCTAGATTAAAGAAAATAACCAGATGAGAAATAGTTAAAACTATAAAAGATTGACGTCTTGTAAGATCTGCATGGACCAGATGTGTGATACATGCAAAAGGGTGAGAAGTTACAACATCTTGATCACCTTCTAGAATTTGCCATTGTCTCAATGTCACTCATCAAGTCATTTAACCTCTCTTCACACCCCTTACATTGCTCCTAATCATATTAAAAATGATCTAGATCATAAAATTACTCCATGCCTTAATTAGAAGTTTGAAAAAAAAATGGATCCTCTAGAGTAAATGGTAACATGGTCAAAACTTGCAGAAATAGGTTCTTGTCACGCATGTATCTCAGCAGCTAAAGGTGGTTTGATTTTGCAGAAGTTTCTCACCCATTTCCATCGCTGTCCTACTTCCTCAACACTGTGATGGCTTTTTATTTGTTTGCTATAATGTCCAGGCAGGACATGGAGAGCTCCTGAAGTGTGTTGAAGCCCCTCTTTAGAGGCAAACGCTGTGTCTGCAGGCACGTTGGGAAGATTGAATTACCTCTTTCCCAGCTGAAGGGAATGAGACATTCCAGCTATTGTAGATACCTTTAAAATAATAACTTTTAATCACTTAACCTCTTCTCCCTATTAAAAAAACCAAATAGTATCTGTATCAGACTGCGAAAATACTTTTTTCAACCATATTTTTTAGGGAAGGAAGGAGAATAAAATTCACCAAATATTTTCACAAACACCTTCTCAGTATCTCAATATTTCACGGAATAAAAAAATATCACTGTTTGCTTGTGGCCTTCACAGAAATGGTCTTTTCTCCATACCTGAAATTCCAGACAAAACCTCCTGGTTCAAAATACAAGATTTACGAAGAGGTTTCTGAATCTCTTTCTGGCTTGGTGCAATGACCATGGAGATACTGTCATATGGATTTCAAATAGCAGGTCTTGGGGACATAATGTGTTGTAGAGACCATAGGGTACCTCCTAGGAAAGGTGGGGTTTTAATCCAGAGCCCTGTCGGAGCTGCAGACAAGTAGCATTCTGGTTGTCCAACATCTCCTCTATAGTTTTTTCTTTCCTTTTTTTATCATATAACATGGCTTGATGATGCTTAATGGAAGCCATGTCCTTTTCCCAAGAAGTCCTGTCACTTTTATGATGAAAAGTACAACATTTTCCAAATCCAAACATCTCTATAGAACTTTGTAAGCAATTAATGTTTAATCCCCAGTGAAGAATCATAGTAAATTCTTAGAGATTAATCTCTTCCTTCATTAATGTCTTGATTTTAAAGGCCATATTAATTCTTTGAGGGAAAAAAAGTTGTCTTTAAGAAGCCTGCCAAGTCAGTAGTTCTGGGATTTTGAGGAGGCAGACAATTTGTTCATAGCAATATTCCTGTTAGCAAGAAAACGAGCAGCCTTGTCTTTCTGACTTTGTCTTTGGTATTATCTATTCATGCATGAGTCAAGAGGGGTTTAGTGAGGGTTGGATGGGTTCATTAAGGGTGAATGAATTCAGCTTTGTGTCTGAAATATAATTGCTTGCCCATCTATTCACTATTATTTCTGACTCTCCCCTGACTCCAGCAGACTCAGGAGTATCTTTGCTTCCTTTTTCTCGCTGATGCTCCCGGCTATAATTTCTTTCTTTTTGCCCTATGTTGTTGGTTCTTCTCAGTCTGTGTTCAACTCTTTGGTCCCTATCTGCATCTGTTCCCTCTCTTCCCTTTCCTTCTAACAATTCACTTATCTTTTTGTCCATTGATTTCTTGCTCCACACAAGGCCCTTGCTCTGTGGACATAGGAAAACATATACTGCAAGGATAGTGCAGACTGCTTGGCATCTCTCTCCTATCTTCCCGGCAGATCCACCCCAGTGCTCCTGCGCCATTGCCTGGGGGCTCTTCCCAGCACCATCAATTTCATGCCATGGCCTCATACAAAATTCAATGTGAAAAAGTGCCCTGTCAGTGCCGAGGGTTGACATGTGAGCAAATGCTTTAGCTGAGGTTCAGCTTATTCCATGCTTTAATGAGAAATGTTGTTAAGGAGATATGGAATTGGGTTTTGTGAGTATCTTGGAGCTCCTGGAAAAAAAGTCATTTAAATTCACAAAGTTTTTTTCCAAGCACTGAACCCCGTGGGTGCCCTGATAAGTGGAGAAAGAAATCCAGCAACACAGTGAAGGCAGCTGAAATAGAAGTGTTTCCCAAAGCTGCCTTTATTGCATAGAGGGAAATAAAGGGATTTCCTTTATTTTGTTGTCTGAGAACAGCAATGAAATACAGACTGGGATTTCTCTGTGTTTTTATAATATCGAAATGCCCGGAGGGTTGTATGACCAGTAAATGACCAGTATGAATATGCTGCTTTTAATGGCATTTAACTGAAGGCAAAAAGCTTGTTCAAGACACAGCTGGAGTGAAGTGCAGTGTTGAAAGCTTAAGCAGTCAAGGTTTAAAGGGTTCATGCAATATAGCTGGGAGCAGTCCTGTATGTTTCTGAGCACCCTGCTCTGCAACCAAACCTGATAAGCACTGAGAGATCTTAGGGCTTTCCAGTAAAAGGTTTTTATTGCAGTTCTGGTCTGGCTGTCGCAAGTATGAGGGTCAGGATGGAAACTTCATTTGGTGAACCAAATGACTGAGACAGTTGATAATAGGAAAGCAAACAATAGGTCTTCAAAAACACTTTAGTAGTTTGATTGCACAAGCCATTAGGATGAGTTGTGTGGACTCAAAATTGGAGTACACGATGCTCTGACATGCCATGGTAGATGATACACAAAGCAGAAAACAGTGAATCATTCCTGTAGTTAAGAGTGGCGTGAATGTGGTCAGGGTCTGTCTTTTTTAGCAGAAATGAGGCAAAATGTTCTTGGTTCAGCGCATCACAAGCTGTCAAACATCCGCCAGAACAGTTTGCAAAAGCCTCTTTTCATCCATTCCCAAACTTCCCGTCACCATTTCCCTATCACTGCTGGCTACAAAGGAGTTTCTGGGTAAACAGGTGCGTGCTTTCCAAAGCAGCAGCCTCTTTCTTTTGCTGATCCACTTATCCACAGGCTTAATGATTCATTCAGTCATTTTGCAACTCAGGAACTGTTGGTTGAGCTGCTGCTTGGTTGTGTCATCGAAGTTCATGACTTAAAGAAGAGACTGGTCAGGAAAGGAAATGCTTCTGTTTATCCACAAGCAGTTGTGGGGAGTGAAAGTCAGAGAAAGTTTGTGGTAGCTAAATGAGGCTGTGGTCAAACATTAACACCTTCAGGGCAGGCTGAAGTGTGATTGGGTTTGCTTAGCATGCTCCTGAGTGTTGTTCACAGAGAGCTATGTAGTAGAGCAGAATAATCTATTGATGGGTGGGAAATAACAAAGGAAAGCTTCCTGCCTCTTTATTTTGTATAAATAAAATATGAACCTTCATCTGGTGGATCCTTCAGTAGTGATCTGGTTAGACAAGTCCTTGTCTCTCATCACTCTTGGACAAAGAGGGTGCTTTAGGAAGAGGTTTTGGTGAATAGGAGCAAGGATTTGCTGTTCCTTATCAGGCCAGCTCTCTGTCTGGCCCAGTACCTCACTGCTACACCAGTAACAAGCACCAGAACATGAGAATGGCCACAACAGAGGTTTGTCAAGAGCAGCAGTGTCTAAATAATGCTTGAATGCTCAAAGAATAGTGTGAGAACAGAAAATAATGTGTATATAGCACAGACTGTAACATTTTCCTGGCCTCTTCTCAGTCAAGTCCAGATGCTTTGGAGGGAGCAATGAAAGTGCAAGAAATAATACACTGTTATGGAATAATTGAATGGAGGAGAGGCACTGCCCACTCTTGGCAATTAGTGGCTGGCTGCTGTGATGAAGTTTCTTTATTTGTGTAATCCTCTCTGGGGTAACCATAGGGAGGCTGTTTGGACCTGTGATTTAATCCAATCCTTTGGCTTTAGCGGTTACACACAGCAGTTTGTGTTGTGGAATAACTCAGTACACACAGAGAAGGTCTGACGCTGCTTCCCTGTCTGAGTCAGGGTTGAGCCCAGGATGAGGAGGTGCTCTGGGCTGTCAGTGAGGACCAAAGTGGAGGCCCTGACCTCTTGTGGTCACTGAGAAACTGGGAGTGCTCTTGGCACTGTTGAGTCACTCAGTCCTAGGGACTTTGTGCTGCTTCTCCAAAAACCTCAGGAAGGGAAAAAGTACATCATTAAATCAGCATGGACCATGATCCATGCCTTTGTGTGTAGAAATGGTACTTTCTGATCTTCAAGCTTTGCTCATACCTTTGCTGGGACTATGGTCCTTTATTAATAGTGTTGTATTTGGTAAGCCTTTAGTCCTTTGTGTGAATGTGAATGTCTGCGTATGTTTGTAAAGGCAAAGATGCTTGTAATGCCGTTACTGTGGTTAATAAGAGCAACTTCCAAAAAGCACAAGAAGAACTTTATTCAATGATACATTCAGTTAACACTTCCAAACAAAAGGCACCACTTAAAACCGGCGGTTTTATTTTCTTCTTTCAGGGGTGCATTCTCTGAAGTTGTTTTGGCTGAAGAGAGAGCAAGTGGGAAACTCTTTGCAGTCAAGTGCATTCCCAAGAAAGCACTGAAGGGAAAGGAAAGCAGCATAGAGAATGAAATTGCAGTCCTGAGAAAGTAAGTATCAGACTTTCATTTCTGCTTCCTCGCTTCAATGAGCCTGTTGCATTTAAGGAGCAGGAACAGTGATTGACAGGCGTGACTGGCAGGTTGTTCAGCGCATCACAGGCAGACAAGACTGAAACTGAAAATATAGTGGAAAATGCTCAGGTTATCTTTTTTATTAATACATCCAGATGACTGCAGAATGGGAAAGAAGAGGATTTAGGCTGGAGTAAACCCCATGATGCCATAAAAAGACCTTATCCACTGCTCTTCTCAGCAGCTGGGTCACTGGCTTTGAGGAGTACAAGAGCAGGGTCATAATCTCCAAGTACTTAAAACTGACTCTATACAAATTGGTCTAAAACTGTGGCCTACTATGGGTTGCTATAGGAGATATATGGGTGATAGCCTGAAACATGGAGAGGAATCTCTGTCACTTCTAGAAGGTCTTATCCTTGAAGGATTGTCCACAGTGTGTATTTTTCCCTGACCATGTTTGGAATAGCTGGATAAGAAAAAGTCAGTTCACGATTCAGCTATGAATTCACTGAAATCATTAGGAACTTGATCATTATTTCTTCATCTTATGCCCTAAAGGAGGGATTCATCTCGTCTTACCTGAGATACCTGGATCTGAACTCACCACCCTTGACTTTCTTTACAAGAAATGGAAAGAGATTGGTTGCATTAGGCTTGGTTCATGTGACTTGTTTTAAACTTCTGAAAGTACCTTCTCTTCTGATTGAATTGAAGGTAGTACAATGATACAGAAGTTCATGATGGACTGGGGCACTCTGATTCGTGCTGCACTCTACCTCTAGTGGGACTTCTTGGCCCAGCTCTTGGTCATATAGGAGCTGACGGCACCATGTGACAAAACTGGCCCTAAATCTTTAACTGTATACTTCTGAACTAAGTGCTCAAGCAGCCTAAGCTAAAGGAACACGTTCAGGGGCAAACTGAGACGCCTCAGTAGGCAAAGTGGATCCTTTTCAGTGGAGGGACATAAGTGGGGCTCCAAACAGCTACAAGCATTTGTTGCAGTTGCCTGCTCATTGCTGGACTTGTATCAGGTCAGTACAGTGTAAGCCCAGTGATAAATGCAGCATGTTGACTTAGTGTGTGGTGTTAATGTGAACCTCTCATAAAGCTCAACTGTTGCCATCTCCATTGCCAGGTAGTAATGGCCAATAACTGACAGCTTGAAACAGCCTTTATTCCCCGATACTCATGTGTGGGTATAAGTGCAGCATTATTGGCATGCAGTAAGGATTTCTACAGTTACATCTACTTGGTCTCTTGTCCTGTGCACGGTATGACCAAAAGAGAGATTTATCCCTTTTTATCTCCTGATGTCTTCTACTTAGTTGTTGCTAATACAAACTTTGCATGTGATTGTGTTTATTCTGAAAATAGACATCTTTGCTAGTAGATGGAGTATTGAATGTGTATGTGCCCCCAAGGAAACACTTAGAAAACAGCAAACTGGATCTGCCTACAGTTGTGTGTGTGTGTGTGTGGGGGGGGAATATCAACCTGTTTCTCTGTTTGATGAATTCTCTGCTTCAAAAGCTGTCAGTAAAAATAGATTTCGGAGAGGTGGAGTGGATCCTGAGTGGCTGTTGCTAAGCTCCAAAGGTATCTAAGAGTCCTTGCTTTTGCTTCTTGTAGTTTAATACTGAGTGGGGATTGCTAGTCTGCGTGTGGTCTAAGTAGTGGATAGGATGCCAGAGCCCTGCGCTGCTCTGTGTGGCTGTGAGGTGCTGTAGCCTTGCACTGACTGCCAGTTTTGAAGGCCATGTGCATAGAGGATGCCTGGCAGGAGGAATATGTCCCTGTTCCCTGAGGGGAAGGTGTAGAGACACAGAGGGTGGACGCAAAGCAAATACAAATATGCACATGTGTGTTGATCCTTGTCTCACTTTCTGGTATTGCATTATGGTGAGTGCTTAAACTCCAAAGGGATAAAAGTCCCAAAGTACACCAAGCAAACTCCTTGTGATCCTTTAAGGAAAGACCTCTTGTCTGCCACTGGACTTTCTCCTCCTAAATTCCATCCTTGGATTTTTGTCTTCCTCCTGATGAAGAACTTACTTTCTGGCAGACATCTGCCAAGTGCTGTGAAATGCAGCTCTTGAGGTTTCTCTGGCTCTGGAGTGTGGAATCTTGAATGTACTCTCTGCAGCTTTGCCAGCTCTCAAGTTTCCTGCTTGTGCCCCTGTGTGTCTTGAGCAGGTTTTTAGGGACAGTCAGGGATTGTATTGGCCATGACTAGGACTGGTGCACACAAGTATCACATATGCTTTGTCCACCAAGGCAGCCTGTTTGTCCCCTTCCAGTCCTGCCAAATCACCCAGATCTGGCAGAACCAACATGGAAAAGGGTTTGAATCACGTTGTGTGTTGCAGTCATATTTTAAATTATGGTTTTAAAAGTCAGAATTAAAGGTTTATGCATGGAGAACTGTAGGAGTAGCACCTGATGATGAAAACATGAATCAAATGACCCTTGGTCCCCTCTCACGTCTGCTACTGGCTTCCTGTGTGAACTTCTGTCACAGCAGTTACTGTCTGTTTTAATATTTATTGTCTGTGAAGCAGCCTTCACACTGCTTTCAAATAAAAAGACTTCTGAATGAAAAGTCTTACCTGCAGTTCATTTTGAGGTCATTTCTTGTGCCAGCAAACTCAGGAGAGAGGATGCAAGAAGGGAGATCTCTGGGCTGAGCTTTCAGTGTGAAATGATTGTCAGTCCTTCTGTGTGTCTCAACTAAAAAGCTCTTTGAGCTATTAATCCAATGCTCTGTGCTGGGGAAGGTCAGCGGTCCCCATGCAGAGTACATGGAAGGTAGGAGATTTTATCTCTGTGTCTGTGGGCTTGGATGCTCTTGCTGCCAAAACAAAATGACACATTTTAGAAGCGATGTTCTGCTAACAGAGGAGCGAGCTGCCAGCCAACTGATCTGCATGTTTGTGTGAGTGCCAGAGTGAATCACTGCATACTCCATCATTTTGTTTTTCCAGCCGTGGCCAACAAATCTGTTCTTAAAAAAGAAAAAAGGCGGAAGAGCCGTTAAGTCAATATTTACGCCTAGCAACCTTAACAGGGTTCTTCCAATATGGACTCTTTTGTGTCCCATGGAAATCCATGGCAACATTCCCCAAAGACTCCGATGGGTGGGGATGGAGTGGAAGGAGCTCGCTGTTGAGAGCAGTGCTGGAAGAGACTAAGTCTGCAGCCAAACCTGGAACCTTGAGCCTGATAAAGTGCTTAAGCACATGCCTAATTTTAGATGGTTACTCGTTCCAGTAGGTTGAGCTCACCTTGCTGAGCTCAGGCCTAAAGGGATGCTTCAGAGCACAAGTCCCACTAGGCACCTGTGTTTGGTACCACATCAGGAGGGCAGTTTCCTTGATGTCTTTGATTATAGCCCAGATGATGTGCTAACTCACAAGGGTTGCTCTTTCTTCTAATTGTGTGCTGGCTGCCTGTAGCTGAACACAGGTCAAAATACTACATCTCATTATAAAAGCAGGTGGAGAAGCTGAGCTGCAGCATTTTTAGGCATTGAAATTTATTTCCTTTGCACTGGAAAACATGCTATGGTTTAGAATCTCTGAGGAAGAAAACTGGATCTCTAGGACAAGGCTATTGCAGCTCCAACAAGTAACTGGCTGTGGGGAATGACAGCACGTGGTCACCTTCGTGTAACACAAACCTGACCTGAGAAGCAGGGAGTTTCATAACCACCTCTGAAAGCCATTCTTTTCTGGCTTTAAGCAGAAAGGTAAATGCAATCCTTTCCATTGTTTGCTGTAGAATAGAGGAAATTTCTTCCACTTACTGTAATTGTGCAAGTATGAACACACTGAAAGATGAATTGTCTGCTAGACGGGTTCCTGAAGGCAGTAGGTGATGGAAGAGTTGGGCTGCAGAGAAGCACGAGGCTGAGGTTCTAGTTAAATAGAAAGAAGACAATAAAACAACCTTGCAAGAGTCAGACATAGAAAAATATGCCTGATTTGTTTGTTGTTGTTTTTCTTGGCTACACCACTATTTATCGCAAGAAACTTTCTAGCTGTCCGGGTAATACCTACACAATCATATAGATTCAGTGCTGAGGCAGAGCAAAGCAGAGGAGGAACAATAAACTGTATGTAGCCCTGTACCCAGGTGTATTGATTACTTAATAGCAGTAATGTGCGCAAGTGCCTTGTTAAGCAAATACTGTTCAGCTTGCAAATCATATGCTGCTTTAGCTAGTTTCTGCTGAACAGGGATTTTGAACATCATTTCATAACTAATTAGTTATATCCTACCTTTACCTCTCCCCTTTATTCTCCCAGATCCTAGGAGAGAAGCACCATTCAATTCCTTATTACAAATCAGAGCTGTGCTAATTGCAGACTGAAGCCTATGTTAAACATCATGATGGAACTGTTTCTAGCAAGTCAGCTAGAATTCTGCTGGTGCTTCCCCTTCCCATTTCCTTGGAAGAGGAAGGGGATGGCACTGGGAGCACCCAGGCAGTGATTCATGCCTGGGTGGCTGCCTGGCTCCTTGTATGCCTGCACCTACAGCCAGGAGCTGTTGCTATAATAAAGAGCAGGAAGAGAGAAGGGGTGACATAAGGGTGACAACCTCCTGCAAAGTCTGGAAGGTCAGGGCTGTACCCATCTCAAACCTAAACATAAAAGAGCAATGAAAAGTGTTCCTGAAGCAGATGAAAGTATGAGAATTCCTGCTCTCTCATACATGAAATGATGGCCAAATGAGCCCCTTTCTCCATCTGAGG
This sequence comes from Psilopsiagon aurifrons, assembly GCA_025447955.1. Classification (NCBI taxonomy): domain Eukaryota; kingdom Metazoa; phylum Chordata; class Aves; order Psittaciformes; family Psittacidae; genus Psilopsiagon; species Psilopsiagon aurifrons. Next base: position 64,902 of record JAOEHY010038616.1, read on the forward strand.
GGGTAGCACCATTCCTGACATTAAAGAGGATCACCCTTTATGACAAATGTGGAAAAATCACCTCTCCTCAAGATTTGCATGAAGGCTAAAAGGATCATTTAAAACATTGTGCCCTTCTGCTCCTTTTCAGTAGCCCGTTGACAAGCTCCCCCTAAAATCTCTCTGTCCCAGATTCTTGTCTTTGTAAGGCCTCATCCCTCTGGGGCTAACCCGATAGATTCTAGGAAGATGAATCCAAATTTAGTTTTGAAACCCCATTAGTTACCTCTTATTAAACTCTTCTGTGCAGTTTAACTCAGAATCAAAGGCTACATTAATTCTAGATAAAATTTGCCATTCAGAAATTTAATATGCCCTAACACAAATTTGGGTATTTCATTAATTCAGATGAATGTTCCTGAGTGACTCTGGGGGACAGACCCATCTATTCAAGCCATGGCTGTGCTGGGTCAAAAAATACATCCCTTTCAGGACTGGATGGTCCAGTGCTCCAGTTTCCCAGTCTGCAGGCTCTGCTGGTAATACTCTCCTATGGTTAATTATTTTTCTATGTGAGGTCACACAGCTCAAGTACAGAGCTGGTTGAGTTGGAGACACTTAGATCCTGTGCTGATAAGTGCTAACGTAAAAGTGATGGTAATTAGATTGTGTAGTTGATGTACTAAAAGCTGTGAGATTGAGGTTTAAAGGGTTAATGGCTAATTACCTCTTTTCACCTCTGTAGTAAGAACGCTTTTTTTCTGTAAACAAATGAATAGGATTGTTAGGAAAGGAAAGAATAAAGCAAGCACTTAGTGTCCCTGACTCAGGTACTATTATTTCTCTGAAGCTTTGCTTACCCTATAGACAAAACAAGCTAGCTGCTTTTTTCTTTCTTCCCCTTTTTTTACCCCTCTGTGAATAACAGTGAGAAGATGGGCTGCCTCAGCAAGAATTGAAGAGACAGCTGGTTGTTATATTAAGTAATCACTTCCAGAGAAAGCTTTTGTGTAGATTTACTTGTTAAAACCTGGCTTGCTCATGCCACTGCAGTTGTGCTGGGGTGACCGAAGGCTGGCTCTGCCCTCCCCATGCAGGCGTGCTCCAAGCCCTGCCAACTTCGAATCCAGGGCATCCCAAAAGCCACTCCCCACTGGGGCCCTGCAGCCCTGAGAATGGCCTGGGGTGTCTGTGCATGAGGCTACCAGTCAGGATGTGATACCCAGTGGTACCATTAATGATGATGATGATGTCAGTGGTGCAAGAGTAGGGCCCTTCCAGGGATACATGTTTTGGCATACAACATGAATGCACTTTATCACTGCCCCCATGCGTCTGCTGGGCTGATCTGGGTGCTCAGTAGGACCTTGATGCCTGCCCTTGGAGCCACCCTTGCTTCTGGGCACTGCTGCAGGCATCCATGCTAGGGAGGAGGTGTGTAAAGGAGCCAGGATCTACAGAATGCTTCAGGGTAGGGGGACAGTTGGACATTGCTGAAAGCTGACATCAGCTTTAGACCATGAGATCATCTCCTGAATCAAGGAGATGCAGACTGGATGAATTGCCCTTCTCAGGTTTCTGACCCTATATATGTGGGAATGGCATAAGGCAGCTCTGCCTTGGCACTAGCAGGTGACTTCTTGTTAAGGGAATAATTTTGCTGCAAAGAATTTATGTGAGTGAAAAAATGTGAAACCTGAAACAGAGCTGACACCATTTTTGATCACTGAGATGCTGGAAACTTTGCAGGGGAAGACTTTGCAGCCAGGACTGCCTGGATTGTATTTCATGCTAGATTAGATGTAAACAGATGTGGGGAAGCAGATCAAGACATCTTAAAAATCCCCAAATACATTAAACGACAGAGAAAATCCTCTCTCAAATAGTAAACACAAACAAAATCCCTTGTATCTACTCTGGTCTTATACAGTTTCACTTACATGCAGTGTGCTCCATAGCAGCTTTAGCAGTGGTGTGTGGCATTTGTATTTCAGCCTGCCTTTGTGCTGTGCATATGCTGATGGTTGTGTTCCTTCAAGTAGGTTATAGTGTGATGAGTCATTTCATTGTCATTGCTGGGTGACAATGCGGCTGTCCTCTCTTCTGGGGTGTGATGGTTTACCAAATCTCCCTTGCATAACTGTTGTTCTTCAAGGTCACCTCATTCCCTGACTCAACTTGAAAATGGCATATCCATGTTGGGGAGAAGGGCTCAGGTCAGAGGGGATGGAAGTACATCATTGCACAATGCTCCAGCTTGGAAAATAATTTGATGTGTTATGGAAGAAGCAGCTGCTTTCTGAAATAGTTGATCTAAGATGCTTTCAAATTAGCAGGATGGGTTTTTCAACCTTAGCCAGAGTCTGCTTCTGTGCCACATATGTATTTTGTATGGACCCCATCCTGTGCATAGCTGGAATAACAAAACTTGGGGTCTATTCAGAACCCAGCTGAAGAATGAGAATATATACCCTATTTTCCAGTATTTATTACTCAGGAAGATGGTTACAATTGTGTTTCAGTGATACAAGTATCTGATTATATGTGCTGTTGTCTGTTACTTAGCCGAAGGAATTGTTAAGATGCGTAAAGACTGTTTAATAAGATCTAACAGTTTGACAAATAACTCAGCTTTGTATCTGGATGCATAAGGTCTGTCTTTGTTGCACCCACGTGTTCAAAGCTGAGGCTTAACTAGTTTGCAAGCACATGCCTTCTGTAGTAGGGAAAGCATTTTCACAAGCAGCCCAGATCTTCAAGGATTAGTTGGTGCCTAAAAGCTGCTGAAACTGTCTTTATTAGTCAAAATACTTCCTCTTCTGTTTTTCTCTCACGAGATTTTTCATAAGTAATTAAGAATATTTTGTCCCGAATTGTTTCTTTTTTCCCATGAAAGTTATTTCTTCATTTGGAAAATGTATAAAAGGCTGTTTAAATGTCTCATGGCATTAGCAAAGTGAAGCTGTCCTGGCCAAAATAGTACCAACATACTGCATTTTCCCTGTCTTCTCTGACTTAATCTTGAAATATTAACTGGAGGAATTCTGTATTTTGTGTTGTGCTGTTGTTGTGGACTGTTGGGAGCCAGTTATTTTCTAGCCACAAGATGACCATATTTTAATGGTGGGTAAGTAATTTAAATGCTTAGTTCGAGCACCTCAATGGATATTCCTTTGTCTTACTTTCATGCTATTAGAATCCATGGCATTAACTTATAAAACACTGGAGCTGCAGAGTGGTGATTGAGAATTGTAATTCATGAAGCACTGCATAAAGGAAAAAAAGGAAATGCAAGGTAGGATTTGTTTGGCCAGCTGGAAACATCCTGAAGGTACACAGCTGCATCTGAGCTCCAACTTCACTTGCTGTGGATATCATCAAAAATGCATTTCTAAGTGGATCAGAATGTACAGAGAGGAAAAACAAGTATTCCAAAAATGTCAGTTCCAGAAGGTAGAAACAGAAATGTTATCAGAAATGACAGGTTTCATGAGCACTCTGTCCAAAGCAGCTTTTTGCTTTTACTTGCATGCTAAAATGCTTCATGAATGCAAGTATTTTTGGACTCCTTTATATGAAATTAGATCAGTAATGTTTTTGGTGGGCAAGTTTTTGTGAAGTGTGACCCCAGTGTGATTCTAAAACAACTCCATTGGCAACTTCTACCATCATTATAGAAAATGAATCACAATTGCATTTTGTGTCTCATGATTCTAGGTGTCTTGATCCACAGTTTGGCAGAGCAGGGCTGGATCTGACCATAATAAAATGGGAAAATATTTGCAGTCTATCCCACTTTCAACTACACCTGATTAAACCTAACAATGACCTCTGTGTTTGGAATATATCCAATATACCCTGTACTGAGAGCTGAATAACTTAATTGGAATTTGGCCAACTAAGTCTGCAGTTATCATCTGTAATACATAATACATGTTGATGCGCTCTGATAATGCTTACTCGTACAACACTTTGTGTTCAGTAGGAGTTTTGAAGGAAAAAATCTGTAGGTACAGACTTCTCTTTTGACAAAGACAGACCCACAAGTCACTCACTTCATCTGTGGGCTGACCTAGTACTCAGATTGACTGAGGAAATGGTGATGACAATTTTGTTCCAAATTAAACATTGATTTTATTTTTTTAAATCAGAAATCCTTTTTTTAAAAAAAAATTAATTGTGCCTTTTATTCACAAGGGATGAGCTTAATCATAATAGTTTTCATTCTGAATTAAGAGTGGCCATACTATGGGGCTGTGCTTCTGGAGCTATAGGACTTTCACTCTATTAATCAAAATGACTTTCAAAGTAAAGCCTTATTTCCTTGATTGCATATTTCTATGCCTCTGACTACCAGAGACATCTCACTCTATTGCTCAGTTCTTAAATCTCTGTAAGTGCAGACACCTGTGGGTTAGTTTTAATATTGACAATTTGTATTTGTAAGTGGACGAAGAAATCATTTCCCTAAGAATATGTGACAGCTAGCTTTTACTTTGCAGATATTTCATCAAATTTAGATTACGGAACATTACATTAAACAGGGATGTTCTTGCCTCCTTTACTTCCCCATTTGATTTTTTATTCCAGGAGAGCAGGCATAGGTGAATTCAGGCTTTCTTAGAGACAATACATTCTTTTTGGAAGGCATTTGAAAATACGAATATCACGACTGATTTATTTTTCTTAAAAGTTTGTTCAATATTTTTCAGACGGGATATTAGCAAGAAGCTTTAGCAAATAATATAATATATATTACAGCTCCATGCTGAATCAAAACCAACTGGCAAACTGAGCAGTGAATTGTGTCAGATATGTTATACACCAGCACTGACTCCTTCTGAGATTAATCCAAAATTTCTATATATAATCTGTTTGGTTGGCACCAAATAGAGTGACAGCCTGCTTCAGATATCTTCATACCTTTGTGATGTCTCCTGTCTTGACTGACGCACTAGGGATTAAACTGGGACCTTTTTGGATTTATACATATATATCTTTATAGCCTCAGATAAGCAGCCGCTCCCTGCAGGCAACTGGAATGAATTCAGGCATTTGTAGACTGGGCACTGAGTGCAATAGTTAACTAATGCTGAAATACTTGTTTGAAAAGTATGCATCAGTGTCGGGTTGTTTTTCAGCTGTTTAAACCTTTTTTAAGTGTTTAAGACTTCTTTTCCCCTCCACAAAAAGTGGAAGAGTCCACATGCAGCAGCAATATTTGGCATAATACATTTTGTCAAGAAGCATTTCTCCAAAGCAAACCAATCTGGTCACTCCCATGTCTGCTTTGAACTTGGCAAGTACAACAGAAAACAGTGGCTCTTCACAACTTTGCTCTTAAAATTATAATAGGGGATTTCTAACTGGAAACAAAGGGGAAAGGGCTTTTCCACTATTTTTTAAATGCTTTCCTACATGAGTCACAATAGATATGTGGATATGGCACCATCCCCAAAGATAAAGCCTTTATTGGCATTTCTATATAAATGAAGTTCTTCCCTTTCTACATTGCTGTACTCTCTGCTTTTACATTTACTACAGTTGGTTGGTGGGAGGGAAGTTGAAAACTTCATTGAAGTTTGAAACTTTTCCTCTGTGATTTTTTTGGGCACATGAGAAAATCACAGTTGAGTGGAGCCACTGCATGTCCCACAGTGTTTATGTCTTGAAGGCATCTCCTTGCCATTTATGGTGTACAGAACACACGTCCAAGCCATGTGGCATCAGCATGGGTAGATGTGCACTCGTCATTAACAAATAGACATGGGTAATATGATCTAATGCTATTCTGGTCCATAGGAAAATTCAAAGTCGTTGAACTTGGTTACATGACTCTTTGAGGCTCCCTTGAGAATTTCAGCAGAAAGCAAAAGTGGAAAGAAAGCCTAAGCTGAGGTCACCCATGAGAGTTGAAGAGCTTTGTCTTGTGCAGTTAGCAGGTGTGGACTTGGGGCTTTATCCATAGTAGATGTGCTGCACAGCCTCCTTTCCTTGTTTCCAGGGGCTCCTGAATTACTATAGTGCCATAGCCCATATATATGGCTTTACAGATCCAAAGATAGTTACTCCATCTTCATGCCCTTGTAACACGGGCACAACTAAGCCAACACAAGATCCTGGCTTTCGTGTAGGGATAGCTCTCTGCCATCTCTGGATGATGGGTAGGAACAGGGGGTGTTTTATGGTGTTACTGCTCATTTAGGCTGCCGTGGTTCAGGACAGACTTCACCCTGCAGAGAGAGGATCTGCCAAAAGTTGGCCATGTCCCCTATACTCCTTCCATGTAGCCGCAGAGCTGAAACCAGAAGGCTGCTTGTGTGAGAGGATGGGGAATGTGGTCTGCATCTTCAAAGCTGGGTTTTCTGCTGCTAGGTCTTGCTGCTGGTATCAAGTTGGTTTTTCTTGTAGAAATTGAAAGACCAGGCACAGAGTTCTCTACTAAACTACACCCCAAAAGGATGGGGTTGGCACTCAGAGATATTCTCCCATCTTGAGTCTGATATACTATTATGGCCTTGAATTGCTGACTTTATTTCAAATTCCTCTTTCATTAGAAGCATATGCTTCTGATTTTCTTTCTTATGATGACATAGTTTGCACTCTTATCAGAGAGCTGTTTTCTTAATAGTACCAACTATATTTGGAACGACTCTGAATTGCTCTTGAAATGGAAGATTGATGTCGGTATTTCTGGCAATTTTTCACTATTTTTCTTTCCCTGTAGTTGAATATTAAATAACTGTTCAAGCTGGGAACACTGACACCACTTTATTTTATTATAATTTGATTTGTTTTATTTTAGGTCTGTATATACTCCTCGAGTAGCTGGTATAGGTAAACATACTAGCAGGATGATTTGTGGAAGATTTAGTAAATAACAGAAAGGGTATGACAATGAGCATCGAGGGTTGTGCTTTGCATCAGTTTACACACAGGGAAATTTAACAAGCTCCAGAGACTTGATCCTGTGTTAACTCTGTCACATCCATGTCTCAGGTAGACTTGAGCAGCATTTTTAGAGCATCTTCACAGGAGAGGGATCTGGATCCCATTGAAATCCCGTATCCAGGTGATGTTAAAAGACCTCATGATTTTCTTAGGCAGCTATATAATTTCCTATGTCATGATTACGCCCACAGTATCTTGGACTACAAATCAAGAATTGTCAATCCTATCTCCTAGGACCCAGTTTCTGGGTCTGTCTCTGATGGCACTTTGATCCCTCTCAGCATCAGCCACAGCTTTCTGCTACCTGAAGGCAGCAGGTCAGAAATAACACATATCCTGGAGCATATAAAAATACAGGGTTTGCACTCTTTTTAGTACATATTAAATTTTTAATCCAATTTACATGTCAGGACAGTTTTGATTGTGGTAAGAGTAAGGGTAGACTGAAAAATAGTGGTAGCAAGTTTGGTTCAGTTAACAGCACAAGCAGGTACTTTAGCCAGCACAGGGCCATATGTACCTCAGGAACCTCCAGGTGTTGGGTTTTCTTCACCCAATGGAGCAGTTTAGCTCCAGTGATAAGGTGTATCTTCAGTGCAAGGGTGGCCATCCTCCTCCCCTCCATCATGCGTCTACTATCCTTCCAAGACAAACATGTCTGGTGTGAGTGGGAGCACTCATCTAAGTATGCTGCTTGGTCTTGGTCTTGTACCATTTTGGAAATGTTGTTAAGATTCTCTTGTAAAAAAGCAATATCCCTTTTTCAAGCAAAAAATAGGACCTGAACTGCCCAAAAGTTTGGGCTCATTTTGGACTACACTTGGGGTTTAGGCAGTTCTGGAAAGAGAAAGTCACTCCCCTGGTCTGACCTTCTGTGTAAAGCAGGCTGTGTTATTTCATCTGTTTATGCTATGTAGTTCTTGATAACTGGATTTGACTAATGCAAAACAGTTAGAAAGGTAGCCAGACTTTGTGGAGTCTCCTTCCTGTTCACTAGAACTGCAGAATCATCCCCTACATTCCTTCCAAAAATACACTCTATTATTCCCTTTTGTCTGGGAAGTTGTTTGCATCTAGCTTCTATTTACTTGTGGGTGTGTTTCTTGATGTGTCAAAAAATCTGGTGTTTCTTTAATTTTCTGCCTATATAGATACTTATTTTGTGTAATCTGTTCTTAATAAGCAAAAATGAATAGGGTTCTTCTTTATAGACACCCTTTGGCACTTGGAGAACATTTGGGTCATTTGTTATGTGTACTCTGTAGCTAACAATGTTCCCATGGTACATAGTAATTTATTGGAAGTGTGGTGAGAGAAAAAAAGCATTTTCAAAGTGAGGTAATCCTGGAAAGAGTGCTTGATTTGGGAATAGTCCTGGTGATAATCCAGATTTTATCTTCATTTATTAAGTAAGCACCCTTGTGAGGTTTAGTTAATTGGGAAGTAGAAAGGACTGATTTTAGGAGCACACTGATGCCATGGGAACGAGACATGGCAGGAGGACATGAAATATATGGAAATGGGGCAAAAGGAGGGGTTTTGGTTGGGGAATCAGCTTCTGACTGGTGTAGGTGATTTGTTTCTTTTGTTTAGGAAAACAAAAGAGCATAACCCGAGAGCTTATTCTTGAAATGGCTTTATAGTAATGGTTTTCAGCCGTTTGAGGAGGCAGGTACTTAAATTTTTTCCTATGGCTGAGCCAGCTCCTGTGCAACAATTTAATTTGAAACTCATGGATGATGGATTTACTTTTTAAGCTATCTTTCACAGATCCTGTGAAGCCAGCAGATTCCCAAGAGTCTGCACTCCCCAGAGTGGAAACCACCCCTCTGAAGCATGGAAGGAATGAAAAGAAAGCAGAAGCTAACTGTGGCAGGTTAAAACTAATACAGAGGAGCCATGCTGAGGACCTCCAGTAGCAGTACATTGTGAAGGAGTTAGTATCAGATACGGTTTTCAGGAAATCCCTATATATTAACTTTCTTTTTTCCCTAGTAGTTACTTGATCTCACAGCATTTTTAGTAGGCCTCAGAGGAATCTTAGCCAGTCCTTGCCCATTCCTGTGTTGTGCCACTTTATGAGGGAGAAGATAAGTGTCAAGGGGTGTTGGTGTCACTGAGAGTGTTGGTGTCTGTGTTTTTGTTCTTGGTCCTGGGCATAGTTTCCTTTCTCCAACATGGATTTTTTTGAGCCTATTCCAGACTGAACTTTTCATTTGAGGTTCCTAAAAGAGCATTTCTTCCCCAAACCTCTACCTGCAGCCACACGTCCCCCAGGGTTTGTGGGGTGATGGCAGAGCCCCACTGAAATAATGTTTTTGAAGCAAAATCATAACTGTTACCGAGTTATATAAATATCAGTACTTGGCACTGTTATACAGAGCCAAAAGTATTGCTGGGAGAAAGCAGTTAATTAAAAACTGCTTTGCAGTGCTGTGCTTTTCCTTGCATTAAAAATAAAATGGAGCATCATGAGCAGTTGGTCTTGCTGTTTTGTAAACAGTTTTCCCCACACTTTCTCCTCTTTGCTTTTGATTTCAAGAATCACATTGCTGATCAAAAAAGCTGTGTGAAGTCTGCTATGGTGGGACCAGAAGCTTTTCCATACCTCTGCCAATAGGACTTATTTGTCCTATAACAAGCAAAAATGCTCCTTGCTTGGGACCATTACATTTGTAGTAGTCTACTCTTCCCTAAGAGCATAACACACACACATTACTCTAAATAGAAAATATATTTGAACAGGACACATGGCCACATGGATGCTTTCATGATTGAGTAATCTCACGATTGAGAAAGGAGGAATGGAGGAGATACAGGAGCAAGACATAAAGACTGAAGAAGAAGTTTCACCAACTTAGGTGCTGAAAGTTTCCCGAACAGTTAATTCCTGCTGTATTTTTCCTGCTCCTGGCTTAAAATGGGAAAAACCTGTAAGTGTTATCAAATGCTGGGAATGCAAATGGGAACTGTGAGCACCTTTGCGACTTGCTGCTTGTTTGAATTTGCTTTTAGTATTTCATAGACAATGGAATTTTAGAGGTAAGCTCTAAAAGCCATAAAAAGCCAAGTGAAAATATGTGCCAGATCTTTCTTGCGCTTGAGGAAGCAGTTTCCAAATGTCATTGGAGTTGCATCCCTGTGGCTGAGACTCAAACCTTCCCAGTGTTTATTGCCTGAGTCAAAATCAAATGGGGATCAATATGCACACAGAGGAATGGGAGTTCAGGTTCTGGTACTATGGGCTAACCCAGTCCCATTTTGCTCAATGTGCATGATGCAGGGATGTCAGTCTGCTGCTTAAACCGGCACTTCCTGTTCCTCCTGGTTCTGCGGGAGATGCCCACGAGGATTTGGGTCAATCTGAGGGAGCTGGTTTTGTATGTAAGCTGTCTTGTACAGAGCACAGTGTGCACCATGTATTATAAAATAGATTTGTCTGTAAACGATGCTGACCTTTACTGTGGTGCGGTCTGCTTGAAAAGAATGCCCTGAGGAGACACAGTCCACCAAGTAGCCAACACTGTGATTCCTGTAATTCATGTGTGATATTTTGACTTAGGAAAGGCTAAGCCATTTCAGTACTGTCAGTCCCCACCAGGTACCTTAACACCTTGTTCTCCAGGCTCTGGCTGGTAATTCTGCTCTACGCCAGATTATTTCAGTAGGAATGGATGTAGTTGTCCCACAAGAACTCCAGTGATTTTGCTGTTTCCTTTGGTTGGGGTTAATGGGGTTCCTCACACAACTGCCTTATCTGCTATGAGCAGAGAGGCCACATGCAAGCTGTCATTCATGTGATGTGCATTGTGGTATGGAACATATTATAAACCCATTTTTGTGTGCATCTCTTAGCCCCGAAGGAATATCTTTAACCATCATGGTTCATAGCTGTCTCTCACCATGGTATTTTGGTGCTGTGTTTGCAACACTGCAGACAATGAAGTACAAAAAAAATTCTTCTCTGCCTGTGAAGAAGGGGAAGCATTTTATTGAGGTCTGTGGGAAAAGCACTGGTATAACCAGGTCTTTCAGCAGATATGATGGTAGCAAGGGCATGAGTATGGATAGAACTCATTTGAACTGTAGTGATGCTTGAGGAATCCATCCTGGACTAAAACCCCTTAACAGTAATTGCTGAGAAAACTAAAATATTAATTTGCCTGTACACATGTTATACTCCCTGCTTCAGGAAGCTCTTCCAGAGTGTTGGGTTAACCATCGAGATATTTTTTTCTCCTTTCCCTTTGGACCTGTTAAACTGTTGTGTCTGACTATCATTGCTGAAATAACTGAGTTGGTAGAAAAGTGGATGCTCCCTGGGATAGCGCAGACTTAACTTAGAGAGCAGGGAATCAGTGCAGGCTGGAATACTGTAGTGTGGTGCAGCGTATGGATGTTTAATCAACCCATGGTGAGAATGAAACTAGGCAGTGAGCCCAGTTTCTTTGTGAACTCTTTGGTCAGAGACAGGCAAGGCAAATACGCTCACCGGGAGTCAAGGTCATGATCAAGTCTTCTTGTTTCCTCCCTGGGAACTGGAAATGGTCCCAGCTCGCACAAGACATCATTGCAGTAGGATGCCTGCCCTTGAATGGTTAAGTGCTGAGGGTTGTCTGAGATATTTCCCTCTTCTGGGGAATGTGTTAGGCACTAAATGATGCATGAGCTCTGTTGGAGGGAAGTGTTACATTCCTTATGAAACTGTACACAGACTATTTATTTTTCACTGATGATTTTATTCTGGTAGGCAGGTGTGGTTCCAGGCTAACTTGACATGCTAAGGAGGCCCCGAAGCAAAGCAGTAATACGTGTTTCTCTAAACAAATGCACCCTGTAATTACCGTTTTAACGGTGATCTCACATATGAAGAAGCAATAGCAAATAATTGGATAGGGTGGGACACATGTCAAACTGCCACTGAAGTGAAAAAATGTCTTGAAGTTATAATAACTTGTCTTTACACTTGGCATGCTGCTTTGCTTGCCCCAAATTTAGCAAGATCTTGTGGGTGATAATTCCTAGGTGAAATTGTTGTCTTAGGGATCAGTGTCTCTCCAAGTTGCAAAAAAAAGATACTTTTCCTCTGCTTTATGTTTTTGCTTTATTATTTGCATTTCCCCATGTATATTTTAACAGGTGAGCACTTGCAATGTCAGCTGGGGACTGAACAGGGCTCTCCTGTGCTAAAAACAGAAAATGCTATAGCCTAAGTTCGAAGAGCGCCTCTCTGCACAAAGGGTTTTAATAGGCTCTAAACGACTAACACAGAGTGCAGAGAGGGATCCATAACATGCAGCCATCAAAGAGTTGTGTCTTGAGGAATGTGAAATCAAGGCAAGCCAAAATCTCTTAGTCATTAAGATTGCAGTCAATTTTGATTACGAAGCCCAACTTTTGATTCTCTCTTCTCCCCCGGTCATGGCTTGCAAAATTTAATTGCTGTCAAAGATGACATGTTTATTTTCAAATAGGCTGCTTTGATTTCTGCAGAGTGGAAAGGAAATTAATCCAACTCAGTTTTAGTGACAGACCACCAGATGAGTTGGCATTTGCTGAGCACTTGCGTGTGCTCTTCTGAAGCTGCCATCCCCTACCTTTACTGTGCCACCAGCAGAAAAGGCTGGTGTGAGTTGTGGGCCCTGGGCAACATCATTTTCTGCTCTCCTCCATGAGGTATAATAATGACAACAGCTTCAATTTGAGCTTACTTTGTTATACTGTGTGTTGACTAGCAGAGTTAGAAGATCTCCCATACAGCGTGTGGGAGATGTAATTATTCTATATTATTTATTAAGTGTCTGTAAGAATTCCCCAAATATCCTTTATGCTTTCACTTTTAAAAAAATGTGAAATGATTAAATTAAAAAACAGTTAGATTATTATATGAAATCCTCTTCCCATTTTCTAGGTTAAGGTTGTTCTCCTCTTATTTATATGAATGTTTTCTGTCATTTCTGTTATGCATTTTGTGTATTATAAAACCCTCTTCTTCACACTCTGAGAGGAAAACAAGATGCCTGAAAAAAACAAAGTGTTAGAAAACATCCCAACACTCAAGATCTCTGCAGTCTGTATCAGTAACAGAGAACAAAGATTTCATCAGAAGTCCCTGTCATCTGACAACAAAATGCACGCAGTATTACCGCTGACTGCAGCCACAGCTTGTTATGGCAGCGTATCCAGGAAGGGCCCACATGTACCAACACTTGAGAGAGCAACCCAGACAGATATTCAGCAAAAAGCGCAGGAATATGAAGAATAGAGAAGGGGAACTAAGGCTTTTTAGCTGTTCTGCACTGTATGGATCAGCACAGTTCACTGCCAGAAAGCTGTTTAAACTTCAGAAAACAAATTGTTTAAACAATTTCCTTCCACAAGAATTCAGTCAAAGGCTTCTTTGTTCAGACTCTTGTGAGATAGTTATTAATTCTTCATCCAAAAATATGTTAGATTTGTCAGAGTGAGCTGTAGCATGCTTCAGCTAGCAATAGCTTGAGTTTGCACAGTAAAACATTGTGGCCTCTGTGTTGGCAATAAACGGTGACTTGAACAGATGCACATTTCCCTTTCTAAGTGAGATTGCTTGTGATGCAGCATGAATTGTGTGCAGACTTGAGCGATGTAGTCGTTGTTTGCATGAATATCATGCACAGCTGAGTTTACGTATTTGATACGATCCTGTCTGACTCCAAGGAGATAAATGAAATTAAGTTCTCAGAAGGGAAGTAATAAACAATGGCAAAGATAAGGCACTATGGGAGAAAATACCCTTGAATACGCAGGGGGTGGAGGGGCTCTTTGTAGAGAACACAGGTTGTTTTAGCTCTCAGCAGATTAACAAAGCTAAGACTTCTCAAAATGAAAACCAAAGGGGCTGCTGCACAAATATGACAGTCCCGGCTTTGGGAACAGAACGGGCTGGTGGGTTGAAGAATGGTATTGTCAAGAAATCTCTGTCAAAGGGAGATGCATGGAGTGAGGTTTTCAAGTTGGGTTAGGGTCAGGCTTCAGCCTTTTCTCTTGCTTGCCACAGACTTCTGCGGAAATAATGATGGTGTTTCTGCAATCAATAGCAACAATAAAAAAGGCAGAAGTAGAGGGACCATCTATGTGAAGGAAAGTAAGGAGACAGCTCATTAGAGTTTTGGGGCAAGACGGATGATCCAACAGCCTTCAACCCAGAGAGAGGTGGGAGGAGGGAAAGGAGTGCTTGGCAAAGTGCACTGGCTGTTGACCTGAATTTATTTCCTCTAAAATTGAGCAAATTCCCAACCCTGAATCTGTCTTTATACTGACGGAGACAACAGATTTTTTATTACTTCACCTGACCTTTAGTTAAACAAATAATAAATGCTACCACAAGGAAATGCTGGCTCACCTTCCTTTGAAATTATCTAATAGCAGAAGTTGTTTGTTTGGAGAATCAGGCAATAAATCTCTTTGTAGTTACGTTAGGTTTACTTTTGTTTTATTATGTTTTTACTTCAATAAGGTTGTTTCTGAATTAAAAACTAGCTGGATGTGATCAGCTATTAGCATGAACAGCTTGCAAACAGGGCCAATAGGATGCTGAAGACTTTTTATATAGATCAGCCGGAGCATCTGGAAACTCATGATTATGAGAAGCAATGGCATATTTTATGTGCAAATGCCTGAAAGTAACTGTTGTACAATCTTGTCAGGTTCACATGAGCCATGGATCCTTAAAGAGATGGATATTGCTTGGTTTTCCATTGGATGAAGATGGCATCACAATTGGCACTATGCTTAGGAGGGATCCTGTTTATCAAGTGTATTTAATCATAATGAATCCTTAGAAGTTACTTAAAGTATGTCTTAGTCTTAAAAAATGAATTAATACTGTGTAACAATCCCCATTTCCAGGGCAACCACCTGGAAATTGTGCGTCCCTGCTTTAGAAATCCGTGAGTATTTGACTAAATGAATTCAGGCTGTGAGTGAGATTTCTCAAGATAGTTGGGAGCAGATGGTCATGTTGAGGGACAGGGAAGTAGGCACTTCTGCATCAATTCTGGACCATGTTCTGAAGCTTGATAGAGAACATGGCCTCTTCATTTCAGCTGCTGGCCTCATTCCCTGCTGTGGATGGAGGCTTCATGCACACCACCACTCAGCCTATTTGTAAAATGTTGAAGAGTAAATCGTGTTTGAAACAGAGGATTAATGTAGTCAAGGGGCTGCAGTCAGCAGCCAGGGTGTACAGACATCTGTCCTCTTGTTTTATACTGCAACTCATCACCATGATGTCTGAGTAATAGCTAGACTAGGAATTGCCCGGTCATAGAATCATAGAATCATAGAATAGTTAGGATTGGAAAGGACTGTAAGATCATCTAGTTCCAACCCCCCTGCCATGGGCAGGGACACCTCACACCAAACCATACCACCCAAGGCTACGTCCAACCTGGCCTTGAACACCACCAGCGATGGAGCACTCACAGCTTCCCTGGGCAACCCATTCCAGTACCTCACCACCCTTACAGCAAAGAATTTCTTCCTTACCTAAACTTTCCCTGTGTAAGTTTGAACCCGTTACCCTTGTCCTATTACTACAGTCCCTAACGAAGAGTCCCTCCCTAGCATCCCTATAGGCCCCCTTCAGATACTGGAAGGCTGCTCTGAGGTCTCCACGCAGTCTTCTCCAGGCTGAACAGCCACAACTCTCTCAGCCTATCTTCATACAGGAGGTGCTCCAGTCCCATGATCATCCTCGTGGCCCTCCTCTGGACTTGTTCCAACAGTTCCATGTCCTTTTTGTGTTGAGAACACCAGAACTGCATGCAATACTCCAAGTGAGGTCTCATGAGAGCAGAGTAGAGGGGAAGGATCAGCTCCCTCAACCTGCTGGTCACACTCCTTTTGATGCAGCCCAGGATGCAGTTGGCTTTCTGGGCTGCAAGCGCACACTGAAGCCGGCTCATGTTCATTTTCTCATCTACCAACACCCCCAAGTCCTTCGCCACAGGGCTGCTCTCAATCTCTTCTCTGCCCACCCAGTAGCTGTGCTGGGATTGCTCCAAGCCAGATGTAGGTCCTTGCACTTGTCATGGTTAAACTTCATCAGGTTGGCATCAGCCCACCTCACAAGCATGTCAGGGTTCCTCTGGATGGCATTCCTTCCCTCCAGCGTATCAACTGAACCACCCAGCTTGGTGTCACTGGCAAACTTGCTGAGGGTGCACTCAATCCCACTGTCCGTGTCACCAACAAAGATGTTGAAGGTCTCTGGGAAACTTAATGGAGATGTTAATCACCTTGCTTTTGGGACTATAAAATGCAGCTCATGCACATACCTGCTCGATGTTTGGTAGCTAGTTTTAGTTTCCTAGGTTTGAAAGTTCTTGGGGTTTCTGTGAGGGAGCAGGAAGTTTTGAAAGAAGCCGTGCTTGCTATGTGGAATCAGCATATCCTCAGGTTGCTCTGCTTAAGCCCTGTTCCCAGCTGGCATATCCTTCTCAATGGGTGCTGAGAGAGGTCTCAGTTCATTTCCAGGCCTGCAGTCCTCTCCCTTGGTGAATATTTCCATTTTCAAGGGCCATTTCTACTTTAATAAACTGAAAGTTAAGTTCCTTTGAACCGTTAGACATCTGTGTTCTTCCTCCCAAGAGGACTGTTCCTCTGGCAAAAAAAAAGAGATGGAGGTTGCTTATCTGAAGAGCTCTTTGGCCAAGTCCCACCTTCGAACTGTAGCATTGTTATTTGGAAGGAAAAGGAAGTCCTGAGAGCCAGGGTAGGATGCAGATTGCTTTAATGTGGTCCAAACCCTGCGGAAATGATGCACGAAAAGAGCTGTGAGCCTGAGAGCAGCCCTCCAGAAAGTCAAAATGTTGGATGGAGATTTGACTAGAAGTAGGCAAAGGCAGTGCCTGAGCTCCTCTCCCTCCCCAGAGCTCGGAGACCTTCCTCTGAAAAGCACATTAGCTGCCTCTGTTCATCCTGGAGCCAGACCCTACAACCCTTTCTGGAGGTGGGTGTCCATCTGAGAGGGTCTTATTGCTTGTGATTGTGTGCTCTCTTCCTGATGGGGACACATGGTTGAGTGATGAGACACAAGTCCCATCTCCTGGGTGGCTTTGCTGCCTGAACCTTCTGGGTTTAGGTGTTTTCACGACATCCTAATGAAAATGGCACTGGAGTGCACTGTTCAGGAGTCAGAAGGAGATCAGGCCATAGTATGATCACCTCATTGGGCCTTGGAGCAATGAGATCTTTGTTCTGCTCTGCTTCATGGCTATGTTCTCTGACTTACAGAGATTGGATTTCCAGCAGAAAGATTCCTAATAACTAAAAGCTGTTCAAACGTGGTGCAAAAGAGTTCGCACCATCGCAGAGGAACATGTTGGATGAGAGACAGATGCAGGCATTTGAGAGAGCACAAGGAATCAGGAAGAACATTATAATCAGCATGGTTTGGGTTAGAAGGGACCTTTAAGATTGTCTAGTCCAATCCCTTGCTGTGAGCAGGTTCATACAAGACTGGCCAATACATCTTGTCACCTTTAGGAAAGGGTTTTAGGAGCCTAGAAGGGTTGTGTAGAGGGCTTTGGTGTTGGTGACTCCAAAGATAAGGAGCAGCTCCAAAATGTATGGGCATCCAGTGTGTGTGCAACAGGCAGCATAAAGGTATTTGTTTGAAAATCTAGTTTTCTTGATTAGCATCACCACCTTCTTAGAGGTAAGAAATGAGTGTTCATTAGGATAGATAAGATGAAGATAGACTAAGTCCTTAAAGATGGAGATTAATGTGTTATGTTTCAGGGAATAGATAGTGTAAGAGCCAATGGATGGTGGGTGCACAGTTGTGCAGTTGAAAACACAGACTAGGAAATGTGCTTTGCTGCAGTATGAGTGAATGAAAAAGGCCGGAGAGGATGAGATTGCCTATTCTGAAGCACACGTGTTTAGGACTCTTCCCTTCCCTGTGTCTTATTCCTGATTGTTCCCCTGAGCAGGGTCTTACAAACACCACAAATGAAAACACAAGCGCTTGGAAACCGTGTGTGATCTACTGTCATGATGCGGCATGGCTGGCACAAATAGCAACTGCAGAGATGACTTATATATGCGAGACAGCCTGCCATGGAGGAGAAAAGAGCTTTCCATCTTCAGGGGGGTTTCTGACATAGAATAAATGGATGGGAAGAGGCAGCCAAAGCCAGGGGAGAAAATAAGATGTAAAAACAAAACAAAAAAATACAAATAAAACAGGAGACGCTGAGTAACAATTAGACTAATGCAAGTTTCATTTTAAGTGTTTTAACTATTCATGCTGAGTGATTAAGTGCTGTGAGATTTGATGACTCTGATTATCTTCTCAGGAGTGTATTTATACCTGTCAAAAGCAAAATGATGTTTTAGAAACACAGCCTCACCTTCACCACCTGTATCTGGTATTGAGTTTGTGAAGCATTATTCAACACTGTGTTAATCAAAATGATAACAGTGAATTTGGTCTGAATTAAGCACATGCATGACTGATGCAATGCTAATTGCTCAGCAGATTTTGTACATGGGATTATGACTGTGTGACTTTACTGTTATTATAAACCTGTCTACCCCTTAGGGATTCTGCTTCTCCCTTGCATTGTATGTATGGTGTCATCAGAACCAGAGAACCAGCTCAGATGAACCACGCCAGCGTGGTGTGGACCAACTCAGGTGTGAATAAGGACACAAAGTTTGCTTATCCTATCATCTACTATTAGATATCTACAAGTGTATGTCCTTGGAGTAAGAACTGCCATTCTTCTCCCCATTCCAACTGACTGGTTATCATTTCAGAAAGATACAAAACTGGTTATCATTTCAGAAAGGTGACAAAAAGGTATTCCTCAGTGTCTGGTGTCTCTCGAGGTTTCTGTCTGGCTTCTTGGCAGTAAGTTTATGCCTCTCAATGTGCCTGTTAGTTGGCATAAAGTCACACATCGAAGCCCAACATATTTTGGAAATGTGGATTCATGTGGTTTTTTTCTCCCTAAATATTTCCAAAGTATTTTTCATAACATTTGCTGGTAGCTTGAGCCAGCCTGAAGCCTGAGCACGTCTGGCTGCCTTTGAAATGCTCGTAGCTTCTTAAACAAATTCCATTGGCTTTGCAAGCTTTCATTTTTGGTCCTAGCTCAAAGGTGGATTTTTTAAAAGTGTGAGAACAGTGTTTGCAGTCCCACTTCAGAGCTCTGTGCGTGGGGAGAAATGTACTTTTTTTTCTTATGCTTGGTTTGAAGGTCATAATTTCATGATGAAAAGTGTGAAGTTAGGGGGTTAATGGAAACTCAGAGCAGAAGCATTAACTCAGCAGGTAGCTTCCTCTCTCTCATGGTTCTATTGAGAATGCACAAATGTCCTCCTGGCTGGAGGAACTAATTATTTGCATCGAATATGTTGTTATTTTAAAATCCTACCAGAGCACAGAGCAACAAGGTAATGTAGTAATATACAAGTTGAAGTGTAACTAGGTGGATATAGCGATAAAACAGGGCAAAAAGAGAAGGATGGGATGCCTGTCAAGATGCAATTTAGAGTTAAACCTCAAGGGGCATTGCCCAGTGGAGTATGAAGTGTGAGAAGACACATAATTGACATGAACCTGTACAATTCTAGGTTCTAAGCTTAAGCACAAATTGGGAATTGTATAGGAACATCTGTGCCTATATCTGTGCTGCATTTGGAATGGAGATGTTCTGTATATTTTATTCCAAACCCAGCTCTTGAGACATCGCCAGATCACAGATGATAAGACCCATGAGAATGTGTACATTCATCTGGAAATGAACTTCTGACCTCTTAAGTCTGTGATGCCAATTGCATCACCAAATACTTTCCCAGCAGTTTTTACTTGTGCTCAGCATCTATGAAGTGCTAATACATTTGCAGTTTGTGACAAGGCACTGAATTCATTGATGCCACATAAAGCTGAGATGATAAAAAAGAGGTAGGTTTGGTGACTGTTCCATGATGTGTCATAAATGAATGCATTACTCCAATTAAGCAAACAATAGGCAGGGGTGAATGCTATAAAATCACACCCGTGGCTTTGTAGCTTCTTTTTTCTTGTGGGAGAAGCCAAGCATTGAGTGGCCTCAAAGGCTGAGCTGGAGAACACCTTCTTCCCAAACAGATGTTCCACCTAGCTCAAAATCATTGCATTCCTTGTGAAGCAAGTTTTATTGTATTAAGGGACCTCTGGCATCATTCTGACGGGCTCTGTTGGCAGATTGTGCGTTAAAGTAGACATAGCTTAAATGTATGAAATTAAATGTATTAAATTCAGTATTATTTGTGGCAAGCAATGCAGCTTTTAGCACAGTAGAGGAGAGGGCGATGTTACCAGAATGCCCCGTGTCCATCAGCACTAAAGGCTGTATTTAGTACCATTTATTTTAGACTTCATCTAATAGCTACCTTTCATTCTAAATACCTCGAATTAATTAGATGTATTGCTTAGGAAAAAATGAGTCACTGTGTGTGACTTGTATGTGTGACTTGGCTGCATAAAATATTAGAAATCTATGGCACTGTAGTTTATAAGTCAGTTGGTTGGAAAACATTCTCTTAAATGCCATGAAGCAGCCCACTTTTTCATAGTGATTTCTTCTTAGCTGAGTGAATGAAACCAAGGAATTGACAAACATTAATTTGCTATCATTGTCCTTTGAAATAAATTTAGGAATTCTTGTTTTCATGTATTTTCATACCTGTTTCTGCTTCATCATGACATGCAAAAGGTCAGTGAGTAGTGGTAAAACCTAGAATGATGGAAAAATAGCCCATATGTTGTTGTACTGCTCTTTTGCCCTCCTTTTCCTACAGTTAGATGTGCGTTTATTTTACATCAAGGATTTGCTGTCTTTTAACATTAATTACTGCTTATGACGTTAATATTCTTCTTGTTACTGTCTGAAATATTGACATTGTCTCTGCCACTGCTCTGGAGGAAGACAGTGCAACAGCAACATATTTAAAAACCACAAATTCCATCTGCAGTGGTTATTAGGGGTTTAAAACTATGGAAATATTCCATTCTTCCAACCCTTTAGTGCTTTTATCACCTTAGAAATAATTTAGAGGTGTATTTTTAAGATACTTAGCTATCTGAAGATACCTGGGAGGATGTTTGAAAGTGCTTTGATACATGGTTTCTGTAGGAAGTTGCTTGCATCATAAGGTACCTAATAATCTTTAGAAGTCTGGTCCTTGACTACTAAGTGGGTGTTTTTAGAAATTATAACTTCCATGACATGGGAAAAGAAGGAACTGCAATTT
The DNA here is from genome assembly GCA_025447955.1 of Psilopsiagon aurifrons. Classification (NCBI taxonomy): domain Eukaryota; kingdom Metazoa; phylum Chordata; class Aves; order Psittaciformes; family Psittacidae; genus Psilopsiagon; species Psilopsiagon aurifrons. Next base: position 86,118 of record JAOEHY010038616.1, read on the forward strand.
AAAGTACTCTGCTGGGCAAGTGGCTGCAAGAATAGACCTGGCTTCTGGTTTAAACTCCTTTGTTGCCTCCTCAGAGGTACTCTGGGGACATTTGTGAATCCAGGTTTCTCTCTCCTAAAAATAGAAACTTATAGATAGGGTCCCTGTGCTCCACAGTAATACAAGTAGCAGGAATAAATGAACTTCAACACTATTTAATTAGCCCCCCTTCATCATATCCTTTGTAAAATCCATTTCTCAAACTTACTCTCACCTGGTTAAAAACCAATTAGCTGTTATGCACAAGCCAAATGTGTGCTTATTAGCAAGAATTTCTGCTAATTATCTTGTTCTGGTTAAGTGACGTTTCTGCCACTTGGTGTGTCAAGTTCAGGTCTACTTAGGACTCTACAGCCGTGCTGTCAAATTTGAACCCAGCCAAGTGAGACCCCCAGTGGTTCTCCCTGATTAAAGATTTCAGGATTTGGCCCAGCTGAATTATGCCATGATTAATTCTGCCCATTGCTGGGAGTTTTCTCACTCTTCCTGAAGACCACATGCAAATCAAGCCTGGTAGCAGCGGAAGTAAAAGGTGCATTTTTGCCTCCAGTATTTGGGAAGATTGAAAATAAAGCAAGCTTGAACATCAGTAGCCTTCCCTTAAGTTGTAAAGTGGCAGGTTCAGTTATGGAGGACTGAAGCCCTATTTCCTTCTGTCATTACCAGCTGTTCAGAAGAATGGCTCCAGGACATTCAACAGTCCTACCTCTTTCGCACAGGTGTCAGGAGAAGTGAATCTGCCTTCAGGTTTGGCTTTCTGTACTCTGTGGCTGAGGACAGTTACTCATAAAGAACAGAGAGCGCTATGGTTGTCCTCTGAGATCAATCATCTGCTATGCAGAGCTTTCCCACTTACTCTTTCATGGTATAGGGTGTACATGACTCACACGAGGGCTATTGACACTTCCCACAGGCAACTGGGGGAGCAGTCTTCTGTGTAGGAGTGTCCTAATACAGTGATGATGAAACATGGAAACCTGCCTAGCCTCTTTCTTACCCGTCGGTCTTTCTCAATAAATAAAATAGATTGGCTTCCCAGTAGCTTGGTGGGAAGGAGCGGGTTTTCTGGCAGGTTGCTGATGATGAGTTTGTCATGCGGCTTGTCCCTGCAGACCGAGTGTTTGAGTCAGTCTGCTGCTGAGATGCCAGCTAAGGACTGCACAGGAGTTCTGAGAGAGCTGTGCTCCAGCATTCTGATCTGTGGGGCTTCACTGCTCCCTAGGCATATGGCCCTGGGCCAGCCAGCTGGGCAGGCAGCGGGCAAGTACAGCTGATGCACAGTGTTCCTAATGACACAAGCACATGGGGAATTGCTCAAGACTCAAACCTACATGTGCTCAGAGAAGCAAAGTGATTATTATCACTATGATCAATATACTTATGATTAGAAAGATGTGAACCTGCTGGAGCAAGTGCAGAGGAGGACCATGAAGATGAACAGAGGGCTGGAGCACCTCTGTTATGAAGACAGACTGGGTGCCCTGGTGTTCCTCAGCTTAGAGAAGAGAAGGCTCAGGGGAGATCTTACAGCAGCTTCCAGTGCTGAAGGGAGCCTAAAGAAAATCTGGACAAGGACTTCTTATAATGGCATGTAGTGACAGGACGAGAGGAAATGGCTTTAAGATAAAAGAAGGTAGATTTAGATTAGACATTAGGCAGAAGTTCTTCCTTGTGAGGGTGCTGAGGTGCTGGCACAGGGTGCCCAGAGAAGCTGTGGCTGCCCCATCCCTGGCAGTGTTTAAGGCCAGGTGGGACAGTGCTTAGAGCAACCTGCTATAGTGGCAGGTGTCCCTGCCCATGGCAGGGGGCTGGGACTGGATGCGCTTTAAGGTCCCTTCCAACCAGCCTGAGATGCTGTGATTTTGTGACTCATGATTTCATGCCAGTCAAGGCTTGTGGTTTTCTGGGCTGCCCAGCAACAATATGTAGTAGCCTGATCTGCAGAGCTGAGCATGCTTATCAGCTTCATCAGGGGGGCAAAAGGGATATCCTTTTGTGCTCAGGATGTACTTTGTACTTCATTGCCCATTTGCTTTTCTGCTTCTCTTGTGGAGAAAATGCAGTTTTGAAGGGTACACCTCTTTGGATATGACTGTAAGCATAGCCCTGTTTTGTGCTTTGGTTACGTTGCTGCTCTCTGAGTACATAAACAACCTCCACCTTTATACTGCCACTTGTCCTTATCATCGGCATGGGTTCTCCTCACTCATATGCACTAGCTTTTTTGGGTAACCCAATAACTGAAGATCCTGTACAAGCCACAGCAGGGAGTGCCAGCTCTGTCACATCTCTGGGTAATAGTTACATTAATTTCCCATATTTCCATGAAATACCTAGTTTTGTTACATCTATCAATCCCGTGCTTGTCCAAATAGGCAGTTATCCATGTTTTTGTGTAACTTACTTACACAGGTGCATGGCTGGTACAGCATTCATCATTCATTAGTATGTATTCAAACCAATGAAGGAGATAATAGTAGACAGCAGCATCCCTGTGTCTGTGTCAAACGGGTGTTTCACAGATGGCAGAGCTTTCTTTTGAAAAGTGTAGTATCTGCTGCCAGGTTTCAGATATAACTGAATGTATGTGTACATACTGCACTCATCTGAGAACTGGGAGGCTACTGAAAGAGTATTATACTTGTTATTCAGCTCTTCATTCACTGTAAACTAATGATAGCTTCTTATTTTGTGAGGCAAGGTACAGGGATAGTTGCTTTGTTTGCAGCCAGACCATGCTTCCAAGAGTGCCAATCTTCATCTTTAGGACAATGTTTTCGAAGAGATCCTCCTTTTTCTGTTCATCTGTCATTGCATGAAACACCTTCCGAGCAGCCCACCTCAGCCCAGGAGCTGCTCACCACCTTTAACTGCATGTAGCTCCTCACGTCTCCCAGGCCAGGGAGTGGGAATCAGCTGTAATTACTGGCTGCACATATAAATCCACACTCTTCCACAATGGGAAAACAGGGCTGCTGCCAGCAACTGTAAGATGGTTCAGTGCATTTGGTTGAAATAAATCCTTGCAGCCACTGCTTTTATCTTTTTCACCTTTAATGATTAATTCATCATTAGTCTTTGTTTTGATGTGTTTCAAATTAAACAGTCTAGAGGGTTTTTCTCAAGCTTTGCAAACCCTTTTGAATGCTGCCAGTTGGGATCCACCACTTGGAAGTGGTTGCCCTGATGCCTTGGTCTGCTTTTGGTGGAAATTAGGGATATTCCTGAAATTGGGGTTGGCACTGACACATGGATATTCCTGTTGCCTTAAATGGGCTGCAGGTCCTACTGTAGGAATCCAAGCATTTCAGAAGGTTATTTGGTCCTAATCTTCCCACTGGAGCTGTGAGTCATTGTAATAGAAGACCCAGAACTTGAATTCTTTTTCTTGAAAGGCTGCTGAGCAGCATTCACATGAAGATGTGACAAGTGAACATAAGGTCAGCACTAACTCTGGGTGTGCAATTTGGGAATCTCTCATTTGTATTCTCAAAGTGCCTGTATTAATTTGTTATGTTTGTGTGGTGCCTAGTGAAAAAACAGGCATCTCTGCTGGAGATGGTCAGCCTTTGTCTGAGTTCTGTTGCTATCCAGATAGAAGGCAGAAGAGGGCATAACCTCAGCCTGTGTCCTGGGGAAGCAATAAGACTGTGGACTCACTTGTTGCATACTCGATGAACCCAGCAGCATGCTTGGCACAAGATCTAGAGTCAACTGTTGTTTCAGAAACAGTCAGGATGCCGCTTCCAGCATCCTTTTTGCACTATGTCTGATGGCTAGAAAGTACCTCCAGGAGAAAATTACATGTCCTCTGGGCTTGAGGAGGTTAGGTTCATACTTTTTCCCTTCCCAATAGGGAACTAAGCTATATTTTAAGATGAGCAAACAGTCCCCGCTTCTTCAAGCTGCACTACTGTGCAGTGTGGTGCAGAAGGCATGCCACCACATGGAGTACAAATGCCCCTGGCAGTGAAGAAGCCAGACCAGTCTCTGTTCACAGGATCTGTAGAAATTAGAAATGAAGAGAAGGATTACACTGCTGGGGAGTATAAAATGAGGTAGGGCATGGATCAGAAGTTGTGAGGTGTATGCAGGTAGGTTTTGTCAGAGCCGTGTTTTCAGCAGGTAGGTCGTGTCAGAGCAGTGTTTTCAGCTGCTTAACTACATGGCTCAGGTTTCCAGCTGTGAAATGTCTCCAACTTGATATTAGCATTGTGGAATCTCATGAGGACATTTTCTAAACATGGTATGTAAAGCTGGTATTCCTGAGGGAATACATGCAGTGCTGGGGAAGAGAGGCCATTGAAATTGTTGGGAAGATTTCTAGGTATTCACCCTTGATTAACAGGAGATCACGGGGGTGATGGTTAGGATATGAAAGATGAAATGGAGAGAGATCAAGTTGAATAGAGATGAGAAAAGGTCTCCTGACTCCTCTCCATCCTTTTTTCTTCATGTGATGGGTTATGCCACCATGTAAGCCCCAGAGGAGGAAGCTGTGATGATAGCGTCCTGCTAGGACACTGGCTCAGGAGAGGTCCCATTCTGGTTTATTTCACTGCATATAGAAAATTCCATGCCAAATTGAAGTGTTAAATCCTGAAAAAACTAAACTGGCAAAAATTGTTGATTTTAAAATCAACTTAATCTTTCTTCTGAATTTTGGATGCCCCAGCTTTCTTTGAAAAGAAGAACTCTGTGCCACTCGCTGCTTGCTACTTGGGGCTTCTTATTGCAGTCTCCACTTCAGTCATAGCTGAGGGACTGTGTATGAAGTGATTCGTCTCTCCATATTTGCCTTGGTATCCCATCTTCTAAGGCATCTTGAGTCATTCTCTTGTACCTGGTTTTCAAAGCAGGCAAGACTGTACGTTGATGTTTCCTACCCACTCCAATTAACCTGACAGGAGCACAGAGATCTTAAAAGATATTAGTAAAGACACTAATTTCCTTCAAGCGTTGTGAGCCATCTGACCCCAAAGTTCAACTCCTTGGCCTTCCAGCCACAGAGATTTAGCTAATCTGACCAGACAATCAATATATGGGCACTGAACCATCTGGCTTTGAGCTGGAATTAGCTCTCCCTTGCCCAGTCATTAGATCAAACAAGGCGAGATGGGCCATGTGGGTGGGCATAAAAAGTATCCTGGTGGTAGGAGATCAGAGGAGGTCAAAAATGCCATCTGGCTGGGAGACACAGCGCTGTTTCTGTCTTTCTGCTCATAAATACAAGTTCTCTTTCATTTGTGGTGCAAGGGAATACTCAGTACTGAATCCAGTAAACCTCCCCCAGCTCATTGGAATAACCAAATTAAAGATGTAACTTCAAAAACAAAACAAAACAAACCCCAGCAATGTAAATGCAGCGGAGAGAAAAAACAGATGTTTTGGCTTTGCAAGCTCTGTAGAGCCACCTGCGCTAAGAGCAACTGACATCTGGTTTTGTTCACATTTCTGCTCTGTGTCTAGTTGAGGTTTCATTAACTCACATTATTTGCATGTGTGTTTGTGAGTGAGAGAGAGGGAGACTGCTTATCTAAGATACTTTATACAAAGCCCTTTCTGCAGCCGCAGAAGCTGTCCCCACTGCAATACCATGTACTTGTTGGCTGCAGGAGAAAGGAAAAGTTTGTGGGATATGAAATAGTAGAAATTAATCTTGTTGCCATTAAACATTCCACTTTTCACCTAAAGCTGCCCCCAAAAGTGTCCATTTCAGGAGAGGTTGGTTGACTTGGTGATGTGAATCTGGTAGTCTTTTATTTACCATGGGCTGCCAAATCCCTGGATGAAACTAATCCAAATGTACAATCGCTATGTTGGTGTGAGCATTTTAAAATGTATGATTTTCCAACCTGGAACTTCACTTTTGTGTGCAAAAGAAAAGAAAATCAACCAGCATGCTTTCGTTTCCCTCTGCAAAATTTTCTGCAAGCAGCCCTAACCTATGCAGCTCCTGCTTGCTTCTTGTGAACTGCCTGGAGCCACTTCTTGTGGCTTCTTGGAGTCTCCATACAGTGCTTTCAGTAGACTATCTGCTGACTATGCAATGGCAAATGGCATAAAAGGCATTCCTGTTGAGTGGCCTGAAATCATCAAGGAGAAAAAAGGTTTCAATCTGAGTTATAAAAGCCCACAAGATAATTTGTGCTCTGTTTGTAAGGGAAAGGTCTTCCATAAAGTCACCTTTCACAAGATAGAAGAGATTTGATGGACGAGAAAGACCTGATAAATATCAGGTCCTAAATACCTGATAAATAACATGAGCTGGCAGTGTGCACTTGCAGCCCAGAAAGCCAACTGCATCCTGGCCTGCATCAAAAGGAGTGTGACCAGCAGGTCGAGGGAGGTGATCCTGCCCCTCTACTCTGCTCTTGTGAGACCTCACT
>JAOEHY010038617.1:0-24540 GCA_025447955.1 Psilopsiagon aurifrons
GCCGACGAAGGCGGGGAGCGCGCGGGAAGCCGCCGGAGACCGCCATGAGGCGCGGGGAGGGCGGCGGCGGGGGGAAGGCCCCGGACACTCACGCTCCCGCAGTCGGTTCTTGAAATTCGGGTCGCTCCGTCTCTTGCGGTCGAAGTAGATGCAGTAGCCGATGAAAAGGGCCCCGCAAAGGCCCGCCGCGATGGCGCTGGTCCTGCCCACCATCATGGTGCCCGGCGCCGAGGGGAAGGTCCCTCCGCCGCGCGGCCGGCGCCGAGCTCCGCAGGCACCTTGGGGAGAACGGGCACACAGAAAGGACCCCGGCGCGCTTCCGCTGACGTCATCTACCAGCGGCGCGAGGGCCACCCGCGCCACTGCCTGCAGGGAACACAGCAGTCGCCGCGGAGCGCATGCGCTGGCGACCGGGCGCGGCCCCGCCGGGCGCAACCGAGAAGCAGCGGAGCCGAATTGACCAACAGCGTTTATGGCATCCCGCGCGTACATCGCCGCACGCTCGCGTACGTATGAGTTTTATCGAAAGCGCGTTTGTTCTTCCTCCCCGCTTTACTGCCCGGGGCAGTCCTCAGCCTCTTTGGCTTGCCGCCCTTCCTGAGCGGCGTGGCCGTCTCCCCGACAAACGAATCGTCAGGGCGATGCTTGGTACCCGAGCCGCTGCCTGCGCCGCCCTTCGGAGCACGAGGCTGGCGGGGAGTTTTCCGTGGCACTTTCCCCTTGTCTCCACAGCGCTGCACCCGGACCTTTCTTCCCATCAGATCCGTCTCGTTGAGCCTCAGGGCCAGATGCACAGCATCCGTATCCTACAAGGACAGACGTTCGGTTTGAAAGTTGCCTGCCTCTAATTTTCGTAAGCAGGTTTTCTATACTAAGGAGAGCCCAAGGTGCTCTGTTTACTGAATGACACAGCAGCTCTGCTCAGGAACACCAGCTTACCCACATAGCCCACACACTGAAGCATAGATACTTGAAACTGAGCTGTGGAATTGGTTATGTGAGGCGGTAAAGGCAGAGAGATGAAGGAGAAAGTGCAGAAAAAATATATCAAGCTGAAGGTGAAGAATGGAGTTGATTGAAGAATGGGGTTGTAAATAAGTAACTTCAAGGATGTTAGGCTTTGTTAGCAACTAGAGAGATAAGGAAATGGCTAATGTAAGCACTCCTCAAGAACTGACCAGAACCAGCCTAGTGGTTACTCACATGACAACAATCCTAAAATGAAGTGATGAAGAGGAAGACCACCAGGGCTCCCAAAGCCCACTACCACATTTTAGCACCCATGCGGGAGGAATTCTAGAAGTATGATGTAATGTATGAGTCACTCAATGAATATGTATGGTGATATAATGAATATGTATGTTTAAGAACAATATAATCACAGCCTGGTTGATGCTCTGACAAGACACGCTAGGAGGAGCTACCCACCGTGTCTCCCGGAGCTGCAATAGAGAATACCTGCTTAAACTTAAACTTTGTGGGTGAGTTCCTGGAGATTTCTCTGAATCAAAGGAAATAAACTAAGGAAGGTGAGGATGGGAGACTGCCATGAAAAAGCAAGCTGTACTGGACCCAAAATAGACAGCCAGGGAGCAAAAAGGCTTCAAGAAAGAATTCCACTCATACTCGGCCACTTAAGAAATGGGAGAACACTGCAGTTATAACAAGAGAACTCATCTGTCCCTCCTTTAAATCCTTCCTTTAAAGTTCATTTTCTTCACCCCAAAAATTTACAACTTTTCTTTGTACACAACCTAAACCAGGTTGTTTCGTCTCTGCTTCCACACAACCAGTCTTCCAAGCTGCTTTTAACAACCACACCACCATCACCGCCATTTAATGTCACATACAAATAAAAAGTAAATGCCATAAAGGCAACCCCTGAATTCGGAGGGTGAAGAACATCCAGTTCATACGTACCTCGAAGAGGACGTAGCCAAAGCCCTTCCCCAGGCCAGTGTTTCTGTCCCTCACGATCCGCACCGCCACGACACCTCCACACACAGAGAAGTGCTCTCGCACAGCATCATCGCTGATGTCTGCAGGCAAACACAACAAAACAGATGCCTCTTCCACCAGGCACACACCCTTACGAGCCTGGGCCAAACCCAAGTATTTCGTGTTTACCAGTTCCAGTACACAAACATTACACATTTATATGTACAGGTACACAAATATCAGTGGGTCAGAAACATTCCAGCAAGTTAAGGCAGACTTTACAAAGTGCTATTTACTTTGAAAGTTACAGATTCTCTAGCTTTCAAATAATTTCATTTGTGGTTTGACTATACTGGAAATTTACATTGGTGCAGCTCTTTCTGATGCAGAAATCTCTTTCTGACAGTTAATGCTGATGATAATGAGCCTGAGCTGGCAGTTCCTGAAATCTATGGCTCACTGAAAGAGCTGTGAATTTTAGCTGAATGGAAGAGAAGGAGAAAAATACAGTTTCCAACCACAGTTGCTATATGATTATTCCGATAGGGGCCAGAGACATGAGGGTTTCTCAGTCTTGTGCCTGTGTGAACAGACAAGCATGACGTATCAACACAAAACCACAGGTTGTTCTCTTTTCTGTGTAGGTATGCTTCATACTGTGGTAGATCCCTTTACACAGATGTTATCTTTTCTCTGCTACAGGGAGGGGCTGAATTTAGGAGTACAGGTTTAATCACAGCAATGGAAGTGCTCAGAAAGGTTCAAGCTGCTGAAGTCATTTCCCTAGCACTGCAAATGTCCCAACTGTTTTCTGTGCAGGATGTCCAGAGGAATATGCAGACCTGACACAAACACTACACATCAGGCATTAGTAGCATCACCACAGTCAGCTTTTTTACTTATCTCTTTTTCAGACAGGTCCAGTTTTAGGCTGAAGCCTAAAGCCTATTTGTTTCAGCATTACTGTCAGCAGTATATGACACTGGCTCTGAATCAGGCCATGGGCATGGGGCACACCTTCACCCTGTATATTTACACATCCACACCACCCCCAAGTAAGATGCTCATTCCAAGCACCCTGACTCCATGAATACACTCTCTGGATCACACCTGATGGCAATCCCATATACTCTCCAGTCTGCTCAGCAGCAGCTGAACATTGATCGAGCACTGACCTCAACTATACAGTAAGCCCCTCCACAGAGCTAACAACCAATTGGCTATTGCTGCCTGGACAGAGTCATTCACCCTGTGGCTCACAGACAACATCAGAATGAGAAGCCACCTCTGTGTATCACTTGGAAGTAGTCCACAAACAAGTACGAGTACACATTTAACAGGAAGCTATGGCCTATGCAGTTTAGTCATCCTTAAAAATATCAAGCACCAACAAGAACTAAAGGTGCCTGCAGTTCTAGCTACAATCAAGAAAAAAACTAACCTGCAGAACTTGCCAGTAACTAACAGACCCTTTAGGTGTTTCAGTTAAAAACTAAAACTGCTATTTTAAAAATTAATTCCAGCAAAAGGTATTTAGCTACCTAAACATGCTACCCGAAATATCAACAAGTAACCTCCCACAATGTCAACATATTCTATACATGTTAAGTAATGATGCATAACAATCCATTTCAGACTTACCATATGAGAGATTTCCCACAAATATGGATCGCTTATTGTCATGCTAAAAAAAAAAACCCAAGATACAAGACAATGAACAATTTGATACAGCAACAAAAAGTAACCAGAAAAGGGGTTTCTAGTCACACATCTCCCTTACCGAACTGCTTTTTGATGCAATGTCAACTCTGATGTGAAATCCACTAGCAATTTCTGTTCCATTTCTGTTGCAACCAAAAGCAAAAGGTTTTTAAAATTAATTGTCACTTCATTTGCAGTGTGTCACCGAACAGCATTATTCTAAAAGCAAATTTACATTTAAGTTTGAAAATACATTTTATTCTGATTCAAGCAGAACCTCTTCAACAAGGGATGAGGCACAAAACTGAGACTTACTCCTTCAGAGCCTTAATGGCATCGCATTCTTCTTCAAATACGATGTAAGCATTAACAAACTTCGCATTAGGGTGCACTTTACGCCTGGAACATGAAAAAGACACATATTGTTTAAATAATTCTGATGGTGCACAGTGCATAAGCACTTCTTGTTAAACATATTTATGCCCCCTCTTGTTCTGTGCACAGAAACAACTCCCTTTCTCTTAAATGTCTGAGGGAGTCCCACTGTGCATGACATACAGCCTGTACGAACATCCTGTCCAAGCTTCCTTAGTTCATAACTATAGCCAAAGCAATTAAGGACTATTAGCATCTTCCTCCTTCCTCAAATATAAGGAATGCAACCTAAGATAATAAATTACTGGTGTACCAGGCACATAATTCTTTTTCACTTGTGAAGAAAACTTACGTACACACAAAGATAATTATAAAAGTCAAAGAAACACAAAACGAAAAAGTAATTATAGCCAAACATGTAACAACCAACACTTTAAAATTATTTTTACCTTGAAAAATAAAGCAGGAAATTCACAAGAGGAACTTACTTTATTGCTGCTAACTTTTTGGATAAAGTATCTTCTGCTGGAACCTTTAAGATAAAAAGAGCTTCAGTGAAGTGTGCCTAGTGTAAATTTACCTCAGACAACAAGGAATTCAAACAGGTACCATTCCCCCCAAAACCAATGCAGCCAGTACTGTGAGCAGATGATGGAAATGGCTCATCCTAGAGATGATCTAGAAAGACCTCAGAATTAGATAGCTTGCTTTGACTTCATCAGAGTTCCAAAACTGTTATCTTCAACTGTGTTACAGAGTACACTGATTTGCAATCACTGTGTCTCTTCCTACCGTGGTTTAAAACCAAGTAAGTAATACCTTTGCTAAATGAGCAGTAATAAAGACATTCTTCCTCCAGCCAGAATACTGCCCTGATGCATTTTACTACCAACTGTAAAACGAGAGGAAATCAAAGATGCATCTGTGGTGCTTTTGCGGTATAATCTCCAAGGGCTCTTCTAAGGGCAGAAAATACACCCCCAAACCTACTTCTGAACTCCTGAAGACACAGCCTTAGGAATGTGACCCTTTACTAGAAAAAATAATTCTTATTATACAATATTCTTATGTTATGCAACATGAGAGAAAATAACATACCAAAGAGCGGAATCGGATGGATTTTATTTTTCCATATTCTTTAAAACGAGATTTCAGCACCTAAACAGAAGATATTACAATTATTCAATAACATTTTTGCATCCTAGTCATCAGAATCATTGTTGAATATTTACTAGCAAGATTGGTTTTAACGTGATATTAATTTTACTTACACAAGTCCATTAAAGGGCTACTAAAAATAGACAAGTAATTTCTAAATGTTTCTTGTGGCAGCTTCTTATTTTACAGATTGCCAAAACTGAATCTGTACCCCTTGCTATGGAGGAAAGCATAAAGCAAACATATTTTATGCAACAATCTGAAGTATTAGTTGCTACCAAAACTAGAATCAGACTTTGTAATTATAGTTATCATTTATTAAGTAATTTTTTACTGAAAAAGAAACTAAACAATTCTAATAAAGAGCAACTGCTCTTTCTGCCACTGTAAAAAGCCTAACTGCACTAAAACACAAGGGATCATCTCTAATGATTTTATATAAAGAACATTATTTCCCGCTTTCCCAAAAAGCAATTTTAGACACAAATACACACGACCTCTCAGCTGGAAGCCTCCCCTCTAACCAAGGGATGGGGTAATTCTTTTCATCCCTTTAGTCACACTCACGTACCTGAGCAGTACAGTTGACAGGCAAGTTTCCAACAAACACGGTTCTTCTGTTTACCAGTTCATCAACCACCATTTTTTCCCTTCGTTGTTTTACAGTAGTGCCTGTATCTGATTTAACAACACTTTTGTTGACGGCAGGAGAAGACTTCTTTTTCTGCTTGGTTTTATTTTGTAGCAGTTTTTGCTCCTCCTCTTCATCTGCCTGCTCCAAAGCGCTCTCCCTTATCAAAAAAAGACAAGCTAAATGATAAGTGATGGGAAAAAACCATAGTTTTTGAGGTCAAAGAACTGAAGCCTCCAACATAAGTATTTTAACTTACATTTCAAATTATTATGTTCAACATAAAATATCAAACATTGTTTTGCTTGTTATGTATTAAACAATCATATCTGACCATCCCATAACATGAAAACTATGTGCTGTCTCTAGGACATTGTATCTGATATTTGGTAGAGTAACAAAAAAAATTCATTAATTCATAATTATTTGATAACCTCTAAAACTGAAGGGAAAAAAATCTCCAACATCTTGGCACACTAGAACTTGAGAGAGATTTAATTCTTCCTGGCCTCCAGGACACTCACAGCAGTCCATCCTTTGGGATCCATCCATGCACTAACACATCTATCTATCTATCCGAACTTGCCATAACAACAGGAACAACACGAGATCTGAAAAATCCTCTGGAAAGCTACCGACACCGAAACAGCAAACAAGTTTCACAGGCATGGGAGATGCAATAGCACACAGTGCCAGGGAGAGGACAAGGTATTATCCTCCAGCTACAATCACACAAACTGCATTGTCCAGACACCAGTTTCCTGCCTGCACCAACAGTGTCTTGGTTGAACCCCAAGTATTTCAGAGAACAGATAGCGTTAACAGAGTTACTCCTCAGCATCACGCTAGCGGGCAAGGACAATAGGGACAACTAGCTGTCTAGTGCTGCGTGTTGTTGCCTGGTGCCTTGCTCCTGCTGAAATTGCCTCTCCTTCTTTGGTAGCTGGATAAAGTCAGGCACAATTACAAAACATCACCCTGTGCCAGAGAGACCTTCTGGTCTAAATCCTCAAGGCCTGATACCTCAATAACCAGGGATCTGCATCTCATGGACCTAGAACTTCAAGAAGTCGTATGTGCTATCTCCTGGAGCAAACTGCAGAAAATTTTCAGTCTTCTTAAACAAAAGGTTCAAAATAAACAGTAGAATAGAGCTTTACTGGTTCACTGAATTCATAATTTTATAAATAATCCAGATGCTGGATTTTATTAAATCTTACTATGGAGATATCATCTGCTCACCTGCTTGCCAATTTTTTCTCTGCTTTTGAAAGTTCTTTCTTTTTGGCTTTCTTTGCTTTTACAGGAAGTTCTTCTATGACAGGCAAGCTCTGGTCTTCTGATGCTTTCTCCACTTCCTCTGCACGCTTTCTCTTCTTTTCTTTCTTTAAAAAAAAAAAACCACCACAAACCAACTTGCAAAAATAATCCCAGAAACACTTACAATTGGTTTAGATATTGTAGTTTACTTGGAGCACCACTACCCAAAGCCAGCAACTGCAAGAAGCAGTGCACCCAACACCCAGATCTGCCTGCTCACTGGGGTGCCCACCCCACAGCACTTACAGACTGGGGGGGGGGGGGCAGCACATCGAGAAAAGCAACCACCAGCCTTGCACTCCAACCACTAACTTCTCAGTTCCAAGGAGGAAGTGCCCTTGGCTCTCTATACCCCTTGGGCAGCTGCCTGCCCTCCCACCACCATTATTCAGCCCTTCTGGGCACAAACTGCAAGAGACATCGAGGTGCTGGAGCAGGTCCAGAGAAGGGCAGCTGAGCACAAGTCTGATAAGGAAGGGCTGAGAGAACCAGGGGTGTTTAGTCTGGAGAAAAGAAGACTCAGGGGGACCTTATTGCTCCCCACAACTACCTGAAAGGAGGCTGCAGTAAAGTGGGGGTCAGTCTCCTCTACGAAATAACAAGTGACTGGACAAGAGGTAACGGCCTCAAGCTGCACCAGGGGAGGTTTAGCATATATATGAGGAAAAATTTCTTCACCGACAGGGTGGGTCAGGCATCGGAACAGGCCGCCCAGCGCCGTGCTGGAATCACCATCCCCAGAAGTGCTCAGAAACCATACAGATGAGGCCCTCAGTGACATGGTTTAGTGGTGGCCTTGGCAGTGCTGGGGTAATGGTTGGGCTCAGTGACCTTAAAGGTCTTTTCCAACCTAGCTGATTCCGCGATTCTACGAACGCGCAGGCAGGAGGGAACGGCGGGGCAGCGCGGCACTCACCACAGGCACCAGCACCGGCGGGGGGGCGGCGGCGCTGAAGAGCCCCGAGAGCGGCGCGGCGGGGACCGTCGCCGGCCAGAGGCTGTCGGCCACCTGCCCCACCACGTACTGCTGCTGCTGCTGCCGCTGCTGCTCCGGCCCGGCCCGCACCACCGGCTCCGATACCCTCCGCCGGCCCTTCATGGCTGCCCGCGGCGTGAGGGGAAACGCGCGAGGCCCGCGTCAGTTCCGGCGCGCGGGCGGCCCCGCCGGAGGGTCCGCGGTGGCGCCGGTGGCGGTCCGGGAGCGGAGCGCCGCCCGTACACGGTCACCGTGCTGCGGCGCTGCGCCCTCCGAGTCTGAACGCGTCCTCGAGGTGGCCGTGTGGCCCGCATCCGGGAGAGAGCTCAAACAAACCAACCAAACCACAACAATAACCCCGCACAACGCGACTGACCGCAGCCCCCCAGCCGCCCCATGAACCCTGCGCGAGATGGTCTTGTCCCCGAGAGCAAATACATGGAAAACAACAGTGAGAAGCTGTCTTAGCAGCGTGGCTCTGCCGAAGGCCGGCTCGGCTGCTGGGTATCTTGCAGCAGGTTGGCAAACCTTGTAAGGATCAGTCCTTGTGAGGATTTTCCGTAAAATCCAGCACCTCCTGGGGCCTTCAAGGAGGGCAGCCTGGGGGACAGCATTAGGAGGAGCCCTTCGTACCTCTCCCCCCAGCTCTGCTCTGTAGGCATAATCTTGCTGCTGCAGCTACATGGATAAGGCTGGATCGCTGATCCAATGGGAAAACACCCTTGTGTGTTCAGCTAATTTTCCAACTTGGGACATGGCACAGCTGATGCATAAGAAAGTTTTGATCTCTTGCCAAATCTCTGAAATTAGGCACTTAATTGGGGTCTCTTTTTAGACTCACCTGTCCAGAATGTGATTTTAAATGCTAGGCGATGTGATAACTGGAAAGGCACAGAAAGTTACTAGGCTGAAGCAAACACTTACAGCTCTTCCGGTGTAACATTTAACACACTTTTTTAACTGTCAGCATTAACAATTTCGTTGGCACCAACACCTAACTGAATGCAGAACAAGCAAACCAGCTCTGGGATACAAGTAAAGCACTAGTCTTGACACACACACCCGGAGTGCTGTGTCTGGCTGTCTGGATGTCAGGGATACTGGGCACCCTCACTGATGGGGTCAGCAATACGCAGTCGCTGCCCAGAGGCAGGTGGCTGCTGCACCCCATGTATTGTCTTTTCCCACTTACCTTCACACAACACAGCAGTTTTGCAGGTGACACAGGAGGGACAGAACAGGTTGAACCACCAAAGTACATCAAAATTGCAAGTGTTCAGCTGGCTGATTTCAGAGACCCCCAAGTGCTGAAGCTGAACAAAAGGCACTATAGCCACCAGGAACTGCCAGAGCCCTGTGGCACAGGAAATTTAACAGCATCATGAAGCTACACAGTATCACGCACAAGACAGCCTTCAGGCAAGGCATTCTTTCTTCCGGCATACACAGTCTACACTCAGCCATTCTCAACACAATCAAATATGAGACATGGAAAACTGATCCTGTTGCTCAGCCAAGGTGAAAAGACGAAGGAGGGGCAGTTTGTCTCACTTTGCCCTTCAGGTCATGGTCAGGCACGTGAGAGCAGGGGTACAGGCCAGCAACCACTACTGGTGAGGAAACTTTGCTGCAAGCACAGTGTGCGTGCCCAGAAGGGAGCACACTCATGCTTAAAGCTGCGTTACAATACGTAACCTGAAAAGCAGCTCAGATTTAATTCCTGGAACGTGGGCTAAAATGGCCAGGCTAACAGTCTGCCAGCAGCACCTTCCTTTGTAACCCCTGGGACACAAGAAGCACGAACCAGGGAGTACCATTTATAGACACCCTTCATAGAAGAGGGGCAATGTGGAACATCCAGAACAGATTTTCAACTAGTCATTAAACTGCAGCTTATAATGATGAGCAGCGCATCAGAAATAAAATAATCTGTTTTAAGAAAAAGAAAAATCCTGTTTATACAAAAGAAATCTCACTTTGGGAGTAGGGAGGTGACTAATCCCCGTTTCAAACACGTAAATGCATCCTCACACAGAAATGAGTCAACAATTGTCACACCAAAGCAAAAGTGCTGTCACTAGAACTGAGAGCTGATCAAGAACTAGTAGCAAGTGGAGAGCTGAATTTGCTCATGCTTGCCCATACATAGTTCCCTGTTAAATCAATACCAGTTATGCCTACTGAGACTGAAAGGCAGAACTGAACTATTACAACTCTGATTCTGCTAAATTTAAACACGTAAATATCCTGAGAAGCCCAACTGAAATTATTAAAATTACTCCTGTCAGTCTCAGATCACTGCTAATTATTAACACAGTCAATGTTTCCAAAACTTCTCATCATTTGTTATTTACCAATCTATCTTTTTGCAGATGTAACAGCATTTTGGTCAACTGAACTACAGTCAGACATGATATAAAATGTAAGTGAATAACACTACAAGTTTTATTCCAGTTTTACTTCCACTGAATTTGAACTCGAGGCAGTCAGTATCAGAAGTTCGCAAATATCTTCAGGAGTTCACTTTTGTGTTTTCAAACTACCTGAATGAACATGAATCAAACCTCATCTTTGTTTTCAACCGGCGCTGCCTTAGTGGTGGTCAGTGACCCAGGCTGTCCCTTTCTGCTGGAAAAGATGAATGCGAATTAATTGCTAGAAGGAGAATGAGGCCGATGTAATTGCTCTAACTTGTATTTATATGCCTATTACACCATACCAAAGATCATTTGCTAAACTGATTCTGCAACTTTATGTCACTTCAATGAACACGCACTACAGTTGCTTAATTAAACTGTTAGAAACAAAATCAGGGATTCACAAACTATGGCATTTTATTTCAGAGGCCTTTGCTTACATTTGTACAATATATTACATAATTCTCCATTTTCTGCAGAACCTAATATATATTTTATAGCTTTTTTCTATAAGCTTTTCCTTCAGTGTTTGTCAACAAATTTTTACAGTCCTGTACAATTCTGAATACTTTGAAACCATTTTCAATAAAATCAGTTAACCTTAAGCACACACTACGAAGACTGAAAATGCTTTTCTTAGAAAAGTCAAATGTAAAGGATTCTGACACTCTAGCATCTACAAACAAAATGCTTTGAATTCTTACATGTTGTATTGCCAGAAAACAAAGAAAAACATGCCAGCCCCTATTTCCCCAGGCAAAAGAAGTACACAGAACTACAATTAAAACAGTAAAACAATCTGTACAATAAAGTACTGTGTATTAACAGTGCCAGGTATTAAATAGCTTGAATGAACACTTCCGCAATATACAAATGTCTTACAAAGGTATATAATTAACAGGAGAGAGCTTGGGATCCATACAACATAAAATCAATACAAGTGAAAACAGGTTGAAGTTGGTTTTGGAATTCATACAAGGCATTTAGAAAATTAAATGTCTACCACTCAGCTAGCTATTTATTTTAAAAACAACTACCCCTTTGTGGCAGTGTTCATATCATCAACCACAAATTATAACCTCACACCTTACTCTGTCTTGAGGTCCTCTCCTTGAAGCTTGTAATAAAATAAGCATTACAAATGAAATATTTGTTGCTTTAAGGGAAAAGAAACATTTACAAGAAAACACAAAAATATAACTGTTATAATCCATTATGAATAAATATACACTTTAAACTGGCTAAATACAATCTTTATACATTAAGATTTAATACAGTTTGTTAGCCATTTTCTTTTTCATAATGTATTTTATCAAAATTAAAAAAAAAATACTGTTTTATAGAAAAATGGCAAAGTACAGTAGTTTCATTCCAATTAGTGGGTTCTTAAAACCCAGAGTAACCTATTTAAGCCTAATTCAAACCTGTAAACATTAGGGTTTTTGCTTGTTTTTTAAAGGAATCCTCATATTTGGTTATCAGGACTGATGTCAAACATCCTAACTGCAGGTTTGGAATTGAATACATGTGCTTGACGTATACAATTTAAGCCACTGTAAAGTGACTTAGCGGTTAAAAAACAATTAGCTCATACAAATGAAAATAGGTTCAATATTTGTCATAAATAAATGGAAAAATATCAAATGTTCCAGCTTTAACAAAATACCAGGGAATACAGTAAGCCTACCACATTTATTTAGATCAACCCAACAACTATATGCTTATTGTACTGTCTTTACAGGCAGTGAACAGCCTCCATTTGCCACAGTGGAAGGCCTTCGAGTCACTAGACTTACAATTCCCAGACAAGTTGGAAACAATTATTGCTTGAGGAAAAGCAGTTTGTTGTACTTTTTCTTCATAAAAGTGCACTTAAGTGCAAAGTTAGCTTGTCGAGAAACAACTTTAAATACAAAATAGTGCTTGTCTGAATTTTGTGCCATTGTGCAGTATAAAAAAAAAAAAAAAGAAAAAAAAAGAAAAAAGAAAACAAAGAAAAGAGTGGCCCTCAGCAGCCATTAAGTGCAAAGTGCTTTGGCAAGTCCTGCTGTCACCTGCACTCAACTGACATTCCATTCTGTGATGAACTTGACATAGATGGTTCTGCTAAAGTTAACATAACTGCAGCTGTAATGGAACTAGAAGAAGGTGATGAGGAGGAAGATGATGTAGTAGCAGCACCTGCACAGGAAGAGGAAAACACAGGTTACAAGAATTGACAAATTAAGCAATAAAACTGTTTTCCCATTCAGCAACAAGCACTGGTGTGTACTGGCTTCAGCAACTAAATGCCTGGTCATTAAAAAGAAAAAAAGCCCCCATTCCCTCATTTCTGTGTCAAACACTCCAAGACACAGCTTCAGCTGTGTGCAGAGCAGCATGTTATTGCCCCTTGCAGCCCTGGTTCCCTGGCCACTCAGATTTAGCCCCCAGCCGCAGCACACCAGAGCTCATTCCTGACCCACAAGCATAGTCAACTATTCCCTTTCTTTCCTGTTGAAACCAGCACAGGTGAAGCCTTGTCGCAGCACTGAATCTGCACAAGCATCCTGCTCCAGCCACTGCAAAAACTGATTGCAGCCATGAAAAAAATAATCTTACTACACACAGCATTTCAGTCTCTCTTCTGTACTCCGTGAACTCTTAAATGTGCACATAAATAAGACATGGAGAAAACAATCCTCTTAAAGCTGCTTAAAGCGGGCACACTAGAACATTCCCTACAGCACACGTGAAGCAGCTTCATGGAAATAAGATATTTAATTGATGGTCTTCCTTAACCTCTTAATTTAAATAACTTGCTGTAACGGGAAAGCACTAAACAGAAACACCAGCAATACGACCGGAAATTCTTGCGTAACTTGAAGAGAAGTTGTACATTATTAATGATGTTCAATCCTTCATTCACTGCTTAGGGAAGCTTATTTTTCTGTATATTTTTGTCCCTGTATAAAGTAGTTCTGCCTAAATAGAGTTAAACAGATTGGATGCCTTTTTAATGTTTTTCCCACTGCATTGTCACTGTATGTCTGAACTACAGACTTCCAGTGTCTATGGATCTAATTTACAATCTTCTAAAGATCGTAAATTAACCATATGCAGAGTTCTCAAACAAACAAAAAAAAACCCCATACTCCTAATGGCACGCATCTCCCTGAATATTGTCTAAGTCTCATTAACACCCAAATAACATGACATTCAAATTAGCCCGCTAAAGGTAGAATTTAGCTCCCAGCACTTACTTTCCCGCTCTTTTTTCTTTAAGCGCTTTCTTCTTCTGTCAATGGAAGCCACCTCAGATTTTAAGGACAGGTAATGTTTCCTGATTTCCTGCAGTTTTTCTTGGAGAACTGTTATGCGCTCAGCACTAGTCATATTTTCCAAGTCAGCTGCAAGTTAAACAATCTCTGTTAACTATTGTATTGCAGCATTTCTAAAAGCTCATGAATTTCAGTACTCGAATCTTAGTGATGTGCAATGTGCTTTGAGGTAGCAGACAGCAAAGCCAAAACCCACTCCAACAGCAGCTGCTATTTATGATCATGAACTACATTCTTTTTTAATTATTTTTAAAATAAATCATCACAGAAACACTTTATTTTTTAGGAAGCGGAAAGGAAGAAAATGCATGTGTTCCCCCTACCCATAGGAAGGGAAAACCAGGACAACTCATGAAAACAGAGGGTCTAAAAATAGCTTTGAGCCTGTTGTTTCAAGTACTTGCTAGAGATCAGTTTGGCCTAATGCACCAGGGAAGGTCAGTCTTGCCCATCTTGTATTGGTAGTTACAAAACAAGCAGGTTACAGCAGGAATCCGAAGAGCTGTGGCATGGTTCTAATTGAGTCCATGCTAAAGAGGCTGCAAGGTATAAAAGGCCTCCTCACTGGCATTCCACATGGGGATGTCAATGAACACAGCCAGTAGAGGAACTGCTTGTAGCTGGGAGCAATCCACAGCATGGCACACAGCTTGGAGAGCACAGGCAGGAGTAACTATCTTGGTTCAGCTCCTTTCAGCCACAGGTAAGCCATACTGGACACTCCATTCAAAGACATTTAAGAATCATTTAAACTACTCCGAGGCACAGAAGGCAAAATGGAGAGGAAGAAGTTACAAACCAATCATGTAAGTGTCTGAACAATAACTAGAGAATGAGTAAACTAGCAACAAAATATCAATGCAAGAAGAGTGTATAGCTGCTAACATTCATGCTAGAGTGACATGTCTGCACAGAATGGCAAGAACAGCCAGTCAGTGCAGGAGCTGTATCTAAAATCAGTACTGAAGACTGCAATACAGGCAGTCTGCTGAACTGCAATGGCAAAAAAAAAAAATTAAAAATTTATTTTAAACCAGAATTTATCACAAAATTAAGCAAACTGAGATAGAATCATTTTATATAATTTTTCCCCCGTGTTAGGGGGAAAAAATCCAACCAAAATACACAGAAGTCAATTACTCTAAATGCTGCCTTACACCCCAAACCACACCAGGAGTGTTTTGAAGAAAATACTTACACATTTGAAAGCTCCACTTGTAAACTTTGGGCAAACGACTATTCTGTTCTTTGAGATCAGACTCCTTCTCTCCATTTTTCCCACATTTTCCTGGAGATTGTGTTCTTGTGAGTGATTTGGTTTGGTGAGATTTCATGCCAGTAGAAACCGATTTTGCTGACTGAGACTTGGACACACTTTCACCAGCAGACAGTTCTTCACTGTCGCTGCTGTTTGCTGTAGAAACAAGAAATATTGTTACAAACAAACCAACCTTCCTGCCCAAACCAAAGTTTATCAGAAGCTACCCTTGTGTTAATTTTCACATAACGGGATTTTATTTGACCAAAATCCTTAACTCCAAAATATTATAATCCATCCTGATATAGAAGCTTGGCACACAGCTGTTTGTATCACTAGTGCCCAAATACAGGACCACAAAACAGGCCCCACTAAATCTGGCATGCTGCGAAAGGGAAACCTTGCACTGTCCAGTTAGGTGCGTACCTATTATGTGGATCTATGGGAACCAAAATCCTACAGCGCTAGAGTGCAGACAGAAGTACAAGACCCTGGCTCCACAATCTTTTGAATACAGCGCTGAAACGGTGTGTGCAAGAATGTAAAGGAGTGGGGCAGGGACACACTTCTTGTAAGGAGGCTCCTAAATAGAATCCAACTGCTCAAGGTCCATATAAGGAAGGCGTACTCTACTCTGAAAGGCTCAAGACAGCATCACACTTCCTGCTTTAGAACCACATCCATAAACTAATTGCCTACATTAGAAAATAAGGCAGAGAGGCAGCCCAGTATGTCAGTACAGCTGCAAAAGTTATCACCGTATTTCTGCGTAAGGGGCTATACATTTTCCAGAAGAGTTAGAACAAAACCGGTTTCGCTATCTCCTGGGGTTGGTTGGGTTTTTTTTTAATATTAATTTCTAGTACAGCATTTGATACATAAAAGCCTGTTTTAGCTTTGAAATGCTTGCATCCTGACAAAGACATAGGTTGAGAAAAAGGGATAAATTCACAAAATCCAAGGGAACAATGGCAAACCTAAAAATGGCATACTTGTTCTGCAAATTCAGTTTGTTTTGTTACTTTAATTATTGGGGTGAGAGAAGGAATGAGGATTACAGAAGGAAGAGATTAGTGAAATGGAATTAAAAAGGACAAGAGAATGTGAAGAGGAGATCAATGAACATGAGGACAGTTTGGGTGAAAGCAAATACCAGATGAGAAGGCACAGACTTTTAGTAAAAGCTGTTAGAAGATAGAAAACGGGGGCAGGGAGGAGGAAGAGAGAAGAAAAAAGATAGAGCATATGCTTTTTATCCCTGCTTTCACTGCAAATTTTTACAGCTATCCTCCCAGCCTCACTGTTTAGCTGACTCTTTCCTGGTATTTTTTATTAGCAGTGAGATGAGGCAGTAATTGATCTTGCTGTCTCCTGGACATGTGTGCATACGTCTCTAATACACCTCTGCTTTTATTAAGTTTCCCTTCCCCAGTACCGTGGTTTCTAATCGAATCAGCTTCTACAACTACAAAAGCTGCATTATTTACTGAAGATGCTACAGTTGAAACAGGAAGACAATAGAAGCTGTATGTTCTGTAATTATTCTCGTATTTGCTACTGGAAGGCATTAATCTCTAAAAACTCATCTTGCAGAAAATACAAAGTATAATTTCATCTAGGTCCCAGTCTCTCTTCTAAAACATGCAGCTATCACACCACAGAGATCTTTGTCCCAGTTCTACCAAGTGTGAAATACTCACTCTTCTTTGTCTTCCCAAATTACACAGTATCAAGGACCTCTCAGAAACAGACCCAGAAATAACACAAGATATTTAAAAATGCTTTGTCATTCAGCAAGAGTAGTTTCTTCTTTTAAGCAGTATTAAGAATTCCCCAATAAGAACATTTTGTCCTAATGCATTTTTTATTTCCAGACTTCATCTCCTACAATCATTCAAACAAATGACACGGTACTTTGATACATTTCATTTCATGCTCAGCTGCTGTACTTACTGGTTTTACTCTTCTTTTTGTTGTTCACAGAAGTTTTGTGGCTTCTTTTCTGCTTTTTTGAGGAGCTGCCTCCCCCCTGAGCATCTTTAAGTCTTTTTTGGCCTGTACAGACTATAATAAAAATAAAAATAAAAATAAAGTTATTAGATAAATACTTGCACTTATGTGGGGTTTCCCCTCCCCAAACTCTCAAAAAAACCCCAAACCCACTTCAGAGCTTAAGTTTGTAGACAACAATGTGACTGTTACTGCCTATCCTTACTACAGCTCAGCTTTCTACTTATACTGAAAAGAGGAAGTGAAGGAGGATGGAAGGCAGTCTAAGTTTGCTGGTTAGAGTGCACATGCAAGATGATGGCAAGTAATTTTCCTCTATGCACCACCAGAATTTGTCTTGAACTACACAGGTTACTTTCTTAACCCTGAAAATTAAGTAAGAATAGATCTATTTGAAAAACTTCTCAAGAACTACTGGTACTGAAAAATGTTCAAAAAAGCCTGTGGCTCTTGGAAGCTGTGAGAAAACACTGTAAAGATCACTTGTGATCAGGAATCACATTAACTGAAAGCATTAAAAAAATCACTGATAATGTTAAAAAAATGAGGCAACAGAAAAACAAAGGAAAAAGTGTACTGGTATCTGTGACTACACGGGGAGAAAGTAGGGAAGAAAAAAGAATTCTAGTACACCTGTTAAAAGAGCAAATTTTCAGAGTTGTTCAAACGTTGTTCCACAACCACCTGATTTAAGAGATTAAAAATTACTCCTGTAACAAAACCATTCAAATAAAGAAACCAGATTTTCTAAAGCAGGCAACATGCTGACAGAATCAGAGAGGGAGTTAAAGTCTAATGCATGTAAAAGTAATATTTTGCAATACTGTAAAACTTTTTTCACGTGGCAATAATTTCCTTTTATATAAAACAGCAAACCAGTTCTAGACCTACACGTTTATAATTAACAAAATAATACAGGCATACTTATTGAAGGCTACACATTTACCTCTTCTAAACTCTTTGTTTAAGGAAACGCATTTTGTCACATTCTTTCTAAAGAACAATTCAAACAGAATGATGAGGGTAACATGCCTTAAGGGCATTTTGAGAAATTTCAGTTAATTATTAACTGAAATCCAATGAGATGAACAAACCAGTTGTATCCTCTTAGGATTATATTCAGACATTTATTTGTTTTCCTCTGTATTAATAATTTTTTAAGCATTTTAACACTACGAAAGTTTCTGTACTTTTGATGAACTGTAAAAGAGCCAGTGACTTTCACAACAAAGCTTTTAGACCAGCCTTGAAAACAGTTAAAAAGCAGGCAGGAGTACACTGACATCACGTGCACATGTGCTGGCAGTGTTTTTTATCCCTGTTCTATAGTGGTCTCAGGATAGAAACTTCAAACTGCAAAATCACATCTGAAAGTGAAACATAGCTAATAAGGTCAATGTTAGTTATCAGCTTGACTTGTATTTTTTAAAAACATTAATTTCATAGGATGCAAGTTTGAAATGGTTGTCTAAGCATGCAACAATTGGCACTTTCTCCTCCCAAATATACAGCTTACAGAGTAACAACATTTTATGTAAGAAACAGAATCTTCTACTTGTAAGCAAGGTACTCAAAATGTATCCATCTTGCTACAATAAATATTCCTTATACAATACATTACAGTTTGCTCTGCGCTTTTCTTGCCAGGTCTGATATAAACTTTATTCTTATCCTCATTGAAACCATCACAATTCCTAATGAAAGGCCAAGAACTTTCCTGGCAGATTATATTTTATTCACAAGATGATTATGTCATTTCCACATATTTAAAGTATACAGCAGGCTACTACTTTCTCCAACAACTAACTTTCCAGCAGTATAACCGTAACAGAATGAAAATACATCAGCAATGCTAAAATGAGAGCTGGTTAGGTTGAAGACAGCTCTGCTTATTCTTTCCTTTACCTTTTTCAGTATGCTCTGGTTCTGGTTGATTACTACTACTGGAACTGACGCTGGCATCAAAGCCTGTTGGAGAAATATTTCCCTCAGACTGGAGGTCTTGCAGCTCCCCTGCAACACTGTCCACCTCTATTGTGCTATCTGTTTCACTTTTAATGCTTCGTATCTCTTCCTGATTTGGTGGCAGCGTCTCAGAGACAGTGACACTGGACTGATGTCTACCGGACTCCGTTACAGTTACAGATGAAGGTGATTCAGGAGTTGTAGGAGGAGTATTTAGCACTGAATTACTGCCGCTGCTTGGAAATTCAACTTTCTTTTCACCCACTTCAGCTGGTTTTTCCTCAACAGGTTTAACATCCACACTAGTTGGCAAAGATTTTTCATGTTCAGAGCTAGGCAAAGAAATGTCTTCTTCTGCAAGAGTCTGAAGCTGTTCCTCTGCTGCAGCATCCTCAGGAGTAGCATGTGGAGGGGAGGCAGCAGCTTCAGTGTCAGAGTCCGAGAACAGTTCCTTCAGTGTTTTCTTCGGCCACTGTCCCTGAATACTAGACCAGACATCTTTTCGATCCTTCGCTCTGGTGTTCTGAAGTCTTTCATCCGAGTTATTTAAAAGCTTTATTCTTTTCTCTCCCACTTCAGAAAATCCCGAGTAGAAAGTACTTGTCCGTAAAGACTTTCTTTTCTCCTCTAGTCCATTGTACTTTTTAGTTGGAGTGATTTTCAGTTTAGATTTGTCTTCTTCATCTTCATCTGAGGAGCTGTTACTGCTGTTTTCTAAGCCAAGGGAGTCTTTGTTTTTGGACTTCTCTTCCTTCCTATTAGGAGACACAGTCTTTAAAGACTCCTCTGCAACACAGTATCTTCGTTTACCACGTTTTACCTGTGGTTTTGCTGTTTTATCCACTACCTCCTTTTTTACATCCTTTCTCTTTTTTGTGGCTTCATCTTCTCCATCAGAGTCAGTATCTTCAGATAACTCTTCCATCTCTTTTCGCAATCTTTCAGGAGACTTGGATCCTGATTTGGGCACTACTACATCTGTCAGGGCTTTAGCTTCTTCTGGGAGGGATGAACTGCTCTGTTCTTCTTTTAGACAGAGTTCGTTTTTATCTTGGCTTATACCTTCATGTTGAGATTCCTCTTTGCCATCAGCATGTACATTCGGGGCACTTTGGTCATCTTCCTGCTCACTATCATCAGAACTTTCAGAAGCTAATTAAAAATAAATCCAAAAAAACAAACAAAACAAGAAAAGTTTGTCTTGATTCGGGTTACACAGAATTCTTTAAAAAAACCCACTAAAGAAAACTGTACAGATACGCACACATGCTAGAGATCTCTAGTAGTATGTATTTTTAATGGTACCTCCTGAAGACGTCAAGATTTATTTCCTGCTCTATCAGAATGTATAACGGCCAGATTAGGAACTAGGAAAATTCTGTATTATACAGCACATCTCCAGGAATTTTGGAAGAGGTGCAGAAAGCACAGAATGCATCAATCCATAATATAGGAACTTTTGCGTAATTAGTCAAAACAGAAATTGAAATATGTGCTTAACATAAAAACTCTAAATAGGTTATTACAGGTTACAAACACTACCATTATCTGCCCTTTTTCTAAAGCCTAGAGCACAGACAGTTATTTTCCCTGGAGAATCCACAGTCTAAAAGAACAGAACAACAAAGACACTGGATAATCTCTTAACAAACCAACCTGATGACCAGCCTGGAAAAAGGAAGGAGAAGCAATAATGAAAGGCACTTGGAGAAATATATGAACAGTAAGAGTGTAGGACAACAGTAAGAAAATTCAGGATCAGGAATAAAGGAACTGAGAAAAGGACAAAAAAATAATGGAGAAAGAATCAACAACAAGCCCATTCAATGGGAAGATAAATGGATACAAGAAGGAATGGTAAGAATTGGCCCCATTATATAGGTGACTTCTTGATTTGCAACCCATTCATTTTTGTTAGCATAGCTAGTTTAACTCTCCGTCTCTCATTCTCCGTCCCTCACTGAAACTTACCACCTCTTTAAAGATGGTAATGTAAACCATGACAGAGAAGAAAAGCATTATTGTCAATGAAATTCACTGAAATGATCAAAGTTGAATTAACTTTTTTAAAAAAGGTTTACTGAAATAGGGAAATACAGCAGTGCACACTAACAGAGATGTGTACAGGACAGAATACCTTCAGAAATGTTGCTTCAGGTGATTTTTCTTGGTTTATTTAAGATAGGCAGGGTCTTAAATTCTACTCTCAGACTCACTCTGAAAGCAAGTTTTACACAATCCTTTCAGTATTGTTTGTTATTTTCTAATTAGAAGTTTATAGTAGCCATTTTGGCTTCAAGAACTCTATTACTTAAAATGAATTTCCTTCACTTGTCTTTCTCGTCACTTAAGAGGATCAAGGCTACACTAGAGTATTATTATACGAGGTATCAAAATTTGCCATTTGAAATAAGAGCAAAGAACACCACATTTAAAAACAAAAAAACAAACAAAAATCAGGTCCATCAAGTCTTCCTCTCAACCTATTTACTTTGCTGTGCCCTTCAAAGGAAAGTTGAGTACAACAGCATTAATCATTCCTGTTTAGGAAAACGAAATGAAACAAAAAAAGCAACTGTAAAAAGTTTGGAGCAAGCAGCTCTAAAATGGGAGGAGAAAGAAACAGTAAAATATGAGAACCTTTCATACTTAAAACCCCACAAATAACAGGAAAAAAAGGTTAATCCCCAGTACGAATATATGTGGACTTAAAGGATAAAATTGCATACAATTAAAAGCATTTCTGGGAATTAATTATGTAATACGGAAAACATTTAGCTTTCAAAATTATTAGAGGGTGCATGTCAAATTGTGCTTTTGTAATCAGAAGTTAATTACAGATTAATTATAGTACTAATAATAGTGTCATTACCATCACCACTAATTGCTTTTTTGTTTCTCATTTCCTAAGGAAATGAAGCTTAATAGATTATGTTAACTGTTATTCTACCTACAAATTTGGAACCTGGTGGCCAATGTCATCCAAGTTCGAGTAAGCCTGAAAGATTATTAAATTCATGCAACTTGCACAAAAATTGGTGGTTACCCACACTATCTATATCATATGTATGTATGATTTTTTTTTTCTGCAGGCATGCACTAAACTAAGGATGAAGAGAAGCAACTAGTTGTTATAAAGCTGCAGTTAATGTGTAGGAAGGGAAAAACAACATTAGGAACAACAGATGCGCTGACAGGAAACTTAGCTTGACTAATTCTATTTTTTTCAAGGAAAAAACCCACCATGGGTCCTAAAAGTTGATCAAAAATTAAAAATCTAGAAATAGCACAGGAACCACAAATGTTTTGCTACTTATCAAACAAGGGGAGCGAGGGGGGGGAAAGGATGGCAAAGCAAAGGATGTAATTCTTAAGACTGTTAACATACACTGAATCCATAATACCCGTTTTCAGAAACTGCAAATATTGCTTTCGTTCCAGGGTTATTAATGAGGATGATCATCTAATTAGCTAGACATACTGAAGCATACATTGCATCAGTTGTTCTACATTGTCATTTACTACTGTTTAAAGGCCATTTACAGAATTAGAAAAAGTTTAAGTACAATACCTTGTAGCCCATTAATGATAGAAGTAATTTCTATTGATTTAACTGTCGCTTGTTCAGTATTTTTGGCTTCTGTGCTGTCAAGTTTGGACCCAGTCTCTGGTGATGTGCTGGTGTGAAAGGGTGGTTTTGGCAAACGTCGCAATTTACAGTTTTTAGGAGAATACTTCTCTTCCTTCTCTTTGTCAGTTTTATTCTATGTAAAAGAAAAGATTAAAAACTTCTAATTTGAGCACACATCTTAACATAAATTGCAACCAAGCAACGCTTACAGTTATCTTAAAAATTCAATCCTGTAAAGGAAAGCTTTCCTCTTTAAAAAGATCACAAATACCTTTTTGCGGCCCATGACAAAACATTTATGCGGAAGCAGGAACTTTGTCAACACTGAAACAAATGGGAAAGTCAACACAGCCACTGCTCTAGGACCAACGGTGCCCCAGGATGCCAGGCTCAGCAGTGGCAGGGCAGGGCAGGGCAGGGCTGGGCTGTAACGGCCTGCTGAGCTCTAGAACTAAACTCAGGTTCCGGACGTACCAGGCGCCAGGGAGCGGGGGGAGTGCTGATATCTGTGGCAGAAGGAAAAGCTTCCTTGCACCCCACTGCCCAAGGAGTATTTCATAACCTGTGCCTAAATATTAGTTTTAAAAGAATTTTGAAAGAAATGCTATGAGATAAAATTATAAGAGTCACATACACACACACACTATTCATAGGTATTCTCTCCAGAATCAGCAGAGGGAGCTTCCAAATTTCACCCCCCACAGCTGGCTTCAACCACAGATGACAAAATGGATCCTTCTCATTTGTTTTCTACAAATGCACACATAAATTTCATTTAAAAATACAGGAAGAAGGAAAGAGAATCTTTCCTTCCCCACCCTGAAGTGAAAAAACCCAAGACCCTGCTGAAGAAAGTTTCAGTTTTTAGAAGGTTAGAAAGGCTCTTTTACCATCTGGCATTTGTAGGCAAATCAAAAGAGGGGCAGGGGAGGGAGAAGGGGGCTTTTAAGAATATATTAAACCAAAGTTGGGGGAACAAGGGAGAAAAAGGGAGAGAAACTACCTTTATTTTCTTTCGATGCTTTATTTTTGGTACATTTTTATCAGCTGGTCTCACTATCTTGTCTGCCTTTATCCATTCATCATACCTAAAAACAAACAAAAATGAATATGTTTATGGTTTTAAGTAGATAATCATGTCACCATAAGAGAAATTAATGGAAAAAGGAAAATTATTAGCCATAATGAATTGGAAAAATTTCCAAAAATGAACTGGAATTTGAATAAAGTCATTTGTGTACTTTTCACTGTGTGAAGTTTTAGCTAAGGTTTAATTCTTCACACATGCTGGGACATGCAGAAAGAAGGTTGGGTTTTTTTACACTGATGGGTAAGAGTGAAAGCTAGTATTTTGGTTAGCACTGATCAGTAGGAAATCCATGTAAACAGGTAAACCAAATTAGCAGAATGACAATTCTATAGGGATCTCCAACAGGTACACTTTATTATATACATATTGTAAAAGCCTTAACAATAAAACAGATTATTACAACTACATGAAATGAGACCACTTAACAAAAATAAACTGTTTCGAGCCCAAGTGTCTGTGAAGTGGTATTTGGAATGACTAACACGAGTCACTAACTTAACACTAACACTTTTCAGTTTGTTTTCAGTTAAAGGATTCCATTTTCTATCGGAATGATACTAGACATAAACTAAACAGCACCAAGATGCGTTTAGCGGTGTCTTATTATCTAAAACTGAACATACAAATCCAAGACCAGAGAAGTATATTCTTAATAAGAATATACTGTAACTATGGTACCGTACTTGCCAGTTTCTTTGTGTATTTGTGAAAAACCTCCAGAATCAAGCCAATTATTTCTCCCCCCCCCCC
>JAOEHY010038617.1:27509-56957 GCA_025447955.1 Psilopsiagon aurifrons
ATGAGGAAGAAATTCTTTACTGTAAGGGTGGTGAGGCACTGGAATGGGTTGCTCAGGGAAGTTGTGAATGCTCCATTCCTGGCGGTGTTCAAGGCCAGGCTGGACAGAGCCTTGTGTGGCATGGTTTGGTGTGAGGTGTCCTTGCCCATGGCAGAGGGGTTGGAGCTAGATGACCTTAAGGTCCTTTCCAACCCTAACTATTCTATGATTCTATATGCACTACTCTCAAGAACCTGAAATATGGCTACAGGTTCCTTTAATTTCAGTGATTTACTGTTATGTACAAAATTTGTACATTGTTAATGCTTTAAACCAACACAGAAATTAGCACTTTCCTTCAAAAATCTGAATATAAATGTTGAAAATAGTAAGCCTTAGTTTTAAACACTTGAAAGGTCCAAAAATAACATGACTTGTCATACTGTATCATACAAGACAGAGCTAAACCAGCCAAAACTCTTTTTGAATATGCACCCTCTGTCTTTAATTACTGGAAACATACTGCAGAAAAAAGATCACCTCAAGCACTTACACAATGAGCTTTTCTTTGTACTGGCAGCTGAAAATTAAAATTATGACAGAAAGAACTGGCACTCTAGGCCCCAGGGTAGTTTTAGTTCCATATAAAGCGTACCTAATTCAGAATGCGAGTGGCCTGTTAAAAGAAGTACGGTTTCTCTCATAGGCTTTTCCTGGTTAACATGTTGCAATGTAAACAGTTCTCTTTAACAGGGTAGAGATGTTCACCATTCCGTTTCACTACAAGTCAGGCCCCCCTGAACAGTACAGTTCTTTAGCTTTATCAGAGACACGTATCACCTGAATCTCAGAAGCCAAGAACTAGAATCTCTAGCATAAGGTAGTGCAGCTGTCCAATGCTGTTAAACTGTATTCAACATCTGTATTTTCTAGTTACTATATTGTTTGGGGTGGGGCAGTGGGAGGAAGAGAGTTCCACAGCAGTTAGTATCACTGGTTCCAGAGCATTTAAAGAAGACGAAGAAAGATGAACACCAAGTTTACCAAATTCCATTCCAAGTATCCCAAATTACGTGCGCATGCACACACACGCGCGCACACACACACACTTAGGCTGAATCCCAAACCAATACTGAAACTCAGACCAATACTGGAATTACCTTGTGATAGAAACATCAGTGGTTATTTAAGATTTCTGCTTAGACTTACAGGTTTAAAGAATAAGCCATTAAATGGCATACTGACTGAAAGGGGAAGAGGGGAACATCAACTTTGAGGGGTAGGAGAATGACAGAATTAAAAAAATATCCTGGCTGATTAGAAAATCCTAGTTTGGCATATCCCATGACCTGACGTCACAGCACTTGTCCCCGCTAAACACTAAAAGTAAGCTCCAATGAAGAAGGAGAGGGGAGAATTGCTACCTATTCAAGTAAGGCAATTATTTTTCTGGTTGTCACTGACTAAAAGCCAAATCAAGTTATTACATCCTACAAGATTTGTCTTCACAATACTAAAATATCAAAGTATTTAGATGCTGCCTAAAGCTCCGGCTTACCTACACTTACTGTCAAATCAAAAAGTCTAAGTGATTGTACTAGAAAAATTAGCCACATTTAGCAGAATCCACACACAGTCCCATAGCTACATTTCAATCACTAGTATCTTTTTCAGTGAAGAATCCTACTCTCCCAGCCCCTGTCAGAGGGCTCTTTGGAAACACCAGGTAAGAATATAAGTGCAAGCCCTGCTGCCAGAAAGATCAAATAAGTTCCCTCAACTCTCAAATAAGTGCAAGTTCACTAAAAATGCTTTTCTTATCAAATATATCCTAGTCACAGAAATGCCCCCGATATCAATCCACGCAGAGTTCAAAAACCAGCATCTTGATTTCTCTTTTATGAACCAGGGTGCTGCAATCTCCAATGTGAAGGCTCATTTTTGACTTCGGATTTCTTCAGATTTAAAGTAGTACTGTTCAAATAAAACTCTGATCATCTCAGCTCCTACCATAATATTTACTCAAAAAGGAAAATAACTTCTCTGTTTACACAAATTCCAAAACAAGAGTTTAAAATCAAGAAACCTCTTGGAATGGTAGACAGTGATCTTCAGCAAGTAGGATGCAAATTTCAGCAACTTATGCTCTTAAGAAAGTCACCCCCAATAATGACTGAGATATTAGTCACATTCCAAATCCCACCTCAAGCAGGCTACATCTCCCCTAGTATCTCAACTTTATAGCCCACTATGCTTATAAATGTTGCCTGAAGACAGTTTAGGTGCAAGATCATATTCCTATAGATAACATATGTAGATCAAAAGATCAATATCAAACCCAGCAATAATGAGATGTTCTTCCTCAGCAGTGACTTATGTGGTCCTGGAAATCACCTAGATGCAAAGAGGTGTATTCAAGGGAAGGAGAGAAGTATCATGCTTCTGTAATTGTGACCTTTGCTAACAGATCTTGCTAGCACTTAGTAAATGAGATTTGTTCTGCTTTCTTGGTCAGAGGTAGGATGGCAATCAAAGTCTAGATCACAGAAGAACGTCACAAGAGCCTCAGATTTTCCAGAAGACAAAAAATAAGTAAACAAAAGTAAAGCAGATTTGCCTCAGCCTTGGGTTTTGTTTGTTTTTTTTAAAGACCTATAAACACAGTCATAAAGTTTTAAAGATGACAGCTGAGGACAATGAGCAGATACATTAAAGCAGGAAAATAGCAGGAGGCTTGGTAATTGGATTAAAAGCCACTCAGAAGTTTTAGTTTACTGTTGTCAAAGTTGCTTCAAGCTTTAAATGACAGAAAACATTTCTGAAATGGCAAAAGATGTATTTATAATTCAATATTTCCATTAATGCTATATTAAAGACAATAAAAAGCACAAACTCCTGCATATAGTAAGAAAAGCATAAGAAGCCATTAGGCCAAGACAATTTTTATTCAGATGCTTGAGGCAGCCACAGGTAAAGGAAGGGTGGGAAGGGGTGGAAACAGATTTGAATGAAATGCAATTATTCGCTGCACACTCATTTTCCACTAAGAATCTTGTACTTCTCTTGTTAAATACCATAAAGCTAGTGTACTCTGCTTCGCTGAGAAGAATGTGTATACAGACTCAGTTAAGTGCACTGTTCAAATACTATGAGAGATAAAACTGGCTTAAGAGAGCCAGACGAGGAATTTGTGAAAGGGTAAGCTCTCACTTGTTGTATGGAGAGATCTGAAAATAAGATGGGGAATGAAGGAAGCCTTCTTTGAAACAAGCCATTTTGAGATGATTTTCTGAATAACTGAAGTACTGCATTTACATAGTGTTAAAAAGCTAATAGAGTCATACAGTACAATGACCTTCACAGAACACCAATACTGAGAGTTTAGGACTCCAGATGTCTATTCATTTAGGTTTTAAAATACACAAGTGTATTTTAGAAGTAATTCAAGAAGCAATCACTAACTAAAACTCAAGTTACCTCACATTCCATCCACAGTAGTGCACCAAGTAAAGGACTTCTCCACCTTCGATGTCAGAATCTTTAATACTAGCTTCATACATTTTTTGATTTTTCCCTCTTCCATACCGCACTTGGACTTTCATGCCTGGTGGATAGCACTCAAACTCTTCTTCCTCATTGTTATTGTGGTCTTCCTCCTCCTCCTCCTCTTCTTCCTCCTCCTCTGCTTCTTCTTCATCTTCATCTTCTTCCTTATTCGTGTCATCTCTTGAAAGGTTTAAAAAATTGTAGAGTTAATATGAGATACTTCATAAGCTTTTCAGTTCCAAACCACATATATTGATAAATATTGCGGATGCAATAGAGACTGGGAACAGCAGGCTCCAAATATGTGAAACTGCACTACGGCTGAATAATATCAGCAAAACAGGATATAGCAATACACACAAAATCCAGTGACTGCAAGATGCAAAAAATGACTGGATTAAAAGGAAGGGGAAAAAAATCCATAAAAATCTGTATGAGCAGAAGATGTTCAAACTCATCTTTCTATGATTTGTTCATGCAGTCCCTTTGTTTAAATATTGGGGGTTTTCCAGTTCAAAATCATGCTTCTCAATATCAGCGTTCCCTAAACTCTACCTCTCAACCTAAACATTTTACAAGCGCTTCTTGAAACATGCTCCCCAAAAGATCCTTGCTTCATTACAACAAATACCTCTATCTCAGCACCTTGAAGTGACTGCTGTCAAAGTCACATTTTAGGTGGAGAGGGGAGAAACAAAACCAGTTTAAAAAAAAAAAAAAAAAGGCCTTATGCAAGATTATTTAGCAAATCAATCACGAAACCTGTGCTAATTTATGACCTTGTCACTCCTTGCCAATTATGCTAGAAGACTTCTAACTGTAAGTCAAAGTTGCCTTTAGTTACTATGTAAGCACACAAGCAGGTGTTCACAGGTTACAGAAGCTAATTTTGAATACATTGTCTGATATTTGGATGCACTTTCAGCAGTACTAAGAACCCACAAATCTTGCTAGGCTCAATCAATGGCAGCTAAGGGCTGCTCAGTGTTCTCAAAATTAGCTCCAACCACCTTAGGGTAGACTACGTATGTTAATGAGGGAAAAACATCTTTAAGTAAGTTAAAAGATTTACACAGCTTTACAAAGCAATGTTATTGGCCCTCACACCATTCTAATCCCACACCCTGCAATACAGAACATATCAGGGCCATCTATTAAATTCACAGTAACCACAGACCTGTGACATGGACAGATATGTGTGTATATATTATAAACTGTGTATGAAAAAACAAGCGATGCTCCAAGCCTGATTCACACCAATATTTAAGTTAACCTCACAAACATAGAAGTCTGCATTAATAATCTAAATCTTTCCATGAAACCTTCAGTAAAACACATTCAGACACGCCAAACTACTTTCTCTCAAAGAAAAAGAATCAAATAGCGTTTTGGGTCTTCAAATGCTTCTCTGTAGAAGTAAAACTGCACTATTATCATCTAATTAGCTGGCAAAAGAAATCAGAACAATACACTAAATGCAACTGCAGCATAATCATACTGATTTAATGAAATTACTTCAGAATGTTGCTATACATATACACACAAATGCATAAAGCCATACACATGTGCATACACCATGAGGCAAATGCTAAAAATTCGCTCTGTTGGTATATTAAATAAACCAACTCAGAAGATATATCTATACATGGATACATGGCATGGACCAGACAGTTTTGTTCTGGAAGGCCAGGATTTTTATCTCAGCGGGCTATTTTGCTAGTGAAGTTAAAACCACCAGTTAAAAATACAACATAAACGAACGAGCTCTGAAAGCTCACTTCATCTTCACTACGCATCATATGGCAAAACTCACTTCCCAAAGAAATCATAAATACAAGTCTTCAAAGACTCAGATGAAAAATTCTGAAGAGAATGCCACAGCTAATGTCAGAAAGCACCAAAGAGCAATTTAAATGCCTTTAAATTATACTCTCTGCTGTACTAAAGCAAAACTCCTAAGTAGTTTCATCCTAACAGTTATTATCATATAAAACCTAAAAAAGCTTGGCATCAGGAGCAGAGCGAGTGCCCAAAACAGTGGCACAATGCTTGAGTGACGTCTAGAAAGAAAAGCATGCCTATGAGAGAGACCTAGGATTTTCCAGACTAGCAATTATGAAGTTTCTCTCACTTTAATCACCCTATGGCTTTTTCGGTGTCCCAAGAGATACTCGACAAAGATTCCATGACGATACCAGAATTTCTCTGGAAGAGAGATATGAGAAACCCTCGTTGTGACGTTGAGTAATGTGGATGGCCAAGTAGATGTGCAGAGCAGACTGCACGTAGGTGAAGGGAAAGTCAGAAATGAAAAGCAAAATGGAAGCAGAAATGGCTACAATTAGAAACTGTTCTAAGGAATAACTTG
This sequence comes from Psilopsiagon aurifrons, assembly GCA_025447955.1. Lineage (NCBI taxonomy): Eukaryota > Metazoa > Chordata > Aves > Psittaciformes > Psittacidae > Psilopsiagon > Psilopsiagon aurifrons. The sequence goes on from JAOEHY010038617.1 coordinate 33,403, forward strand.
GTTAGTGATTATAATGTGGAGATTTTAGGAAACCAAACAAAAGCAAAGAACACTGATCATGAATCAGCATACTCATACAGCTCCTGGAAAAAAAGGTAAAATCAAAACATATTCCAGTGGTTACAAGGAAGATACTGGTTTATGAGAGTATAAAATGCTCAAATCTGGCAGCACAGATGAAGGAGGAGCCACAACTGCCATGAAACAAGAGGTTTGTAAGAGAAAATTATGATTGCAGCCATCCAGCATGCACAATCATAACCCCACTTGTCCATGTATATATGCTTAAGAACACTGGATTTCCTTTCATGCTGTTTAGTCTAAAGCCCATTTTAAGGAGAAGGGGAAAAGCACCCCAAAAACATGTCTCCTGGCAGCAGATAGCAATCATCAACTCAAAACCAGTACTAAGCAGTACTTCCCACAAAGCTGCAACAATATGAACAACCCATGCAGCAGCTGATAAAACAAGGCAGTAGCAGATGTGCATGCACACTGTACAGAAGACACAGCAATACAAACTGTAACTGTGTTTCACGAACCAAAGTACCACCAGAAAGCTTATCAGGAGGACTCTAAAGCATTACCAATTACAACTGCATTCTAAAGAATATCTTCACCCCATCTCCCACGTAATGAGAACATAAGCCTTCAGAAGCAGGTAATTAACGAATTAAAATGCAAAAATATTTCTTAATAAATTAAAACCATTAAAACATTTAGATTACACAAATACTGCTTAATTGTTAGTTCCAAAGGACATTGTGAAATCATTAAAAGGCTATAAATAACATATGGCAGATCATTCTCAGTCAATATAAAGATTTAACACCACAAGCCCATAATAAGGGTGTCTCAACAAATACGTATTGCTAATAGATGAAACAACACATGCCATTACACCACTAAAGGAACTGCAGCATCATGCAATGTCTTTCAACCCACAATGTCTGGCACAAAACACAGTGTTGTCACAAAGCCTGGGTGAAATCTATGAGACAGTGTGTGATTTGGAGTATTACAGCTGCCTCCCAGGATCCCTGCCTTGCAGCAAACCCAACCCCACCCCAATGCACTTCTGACACACCATGCTGGCACACACAGCAGGTAAGACAGCAAATGCAAGATGATTTTTTCAGGGGTTATTCTAAAACTTGAGGCACAAGATTATTTCAATTATTGGTTCAATTAAGTCATTACAGTTAATTGAAGAACTAGCAGAAATAAACTCCAGTGTAACTGGCACTCAAGTTTAGCAATTAGCTTCTATTTTTGTTTCCCTCCTCTTTCTCTTCTTATCCTAAAGCATTATTTAACCTCTACTTCACATAATTCAGAGCTGGAAGATGTCAAACCCCCTTCATACTCTGACTTTCTCAAGCACAGCTGTATTAAGACGCCATTAAGTTTTAAGGCAGAGAGACATTAAGAACTGTACTTACGCTGTGAAACTAGAATCTTATCTTACATTGAACAAAATAGCAAAACCCCCCAAATTCATCACGACTTGTCTTCCCTCTGAAGTTGCAAAGAAAACCTAAAAATAAAAGCTCCAAGGATTTCTGTATACACACACAGGAAATCTGAATAAATGAACATTTATGGCCTATCATACTGAGAGAAGGCAAAAGGTATTAACTTGATTTGAGTCACATCTGAGAGCAGTACTGCACACTTGAACCACGCAAGCACAGAACGCTAACAAGTGTTTTCCTCTGCTGCTATGGAGGAGAAAAAAATGGAAGGACCTCATGTTATTGCTTCTAATCATTCAGCCAAGGTTTTGAGTATTTCTGAAACATTCCTCAAATGGATAATGGATGGTTCAGAAGACTGGCTGGGGAGTACAGCACTTTCCATTTTTATGGTTCACACTCAGTTTGAAAACATCTAGTATTTGATGAATGTCCGAGGTTCACTCAGGCACGTAAGTCCCAGTGACAGCTACCATAGGTAATAGCCTCTGTAGTGGCAATAAGTTATGTAAAATGTGATGACAGAACCACATTTTCCACATCGAAGACACCTCCCTTCCATTCAACATCATGCATACATAGGACTGGTACACTTTTACATTGCCACTCTATGCTTTATTGTTGTGTCATTAGAAGTTCATTGCTGTATTAAAAGCAATCTGCATGTAGATGTATGTATCATACATATGTATGATGTATATTCTATGTGAGGAAAAAAAAATCAATAAATCAATCAGACTCTGTGAAAACATGACTATACAAAATGTCCTCCCCAATATAAAGGCAGCTGGAATACTTAAAAAGAACACAGATCAAATAAAAGCATAGGAATATGCTCCTGTAAATGAAACTACCAGTTACAGCTTTCAAAGCTTGGGGTTTTTTTTGCATACACACCAATAGTCTCAGATTCAGAGCAGATGTTCACACCACATGTGCAGTAAGTATGACACATTTCTCTTCTCTGTCCCAATCTAATCAAGTCCATATAAATCTATATCATACTGGAGAAAGCTATCTCAAGATATTTTTCTCAACACTAATCCTGAAGCTAGAAGATATGCCTTCTGTAACAAATCTCCTTCACCCCAATACATTTTAACCTTCCTGCTACCAGTTTAGATTCACCACCAGAAAGCTTTGATACGTCATTTTAACAGATAAAGTACTGGAGAAAACATTGCCTCTAACAATCTCTTATCACCCATATGTGAAATGGAACTTCTATTACATAATCCTGTTGTAAATTGCTTTCAGAAAATCCCCAACAAATATTCCCAGAAACTCTTGTACAAATAAAAGCCATCACCAGCACAGGCACAGCAGGTAGTCACCCTAACCTGCAAGCGTAATAATCCCTAGTAAAACCCTTCCTGTAAAACAATGCCCATCTTAACGCGGTTCTCAACTGCTGCTTTCATTATCCCTACTTCTCTCCTGGAGGAAATGCTATTACTGCATGTAACAATGTGTATCACAGCTCTAAGACTGAGGTTCTTCCTCTGCACGTGAATTAATGCCTTAACTTCATTCAAGATTATTAGCCAAAGCGGCTTAACATTTTCTCCTTCTGATAATGTCAAAATATGACAGTACCAATTCCCAGAAAACCATATCATGAAGGCCTTAACCAGTTGTATGAGACAATCAAAAATGTTCAGGTTTCTAAAGTACCGTTTAAAAACATTTGTTCATTAATTCCTTGGAGGATGTAATAAAGCAATTTTTTTTTTCCCCCCTTGAAAGCTAGAAGGAAAAAGAAAGAAACCCAAGAAGTTCCATAAGACCAAGAAAGAACTATTTGTGAGTACTGAAAATGACAGCCTGGTGATAAAGGACAGGGTGAGGATCCACAGAAGGCAGCCTCTCCTGATGTCAGGGTTAAGGCAGCACCTCAACCAAAAGAAGGAAAAGACAAGAACAAAGCCTCCCACAATTCTTCTGTACTTTAGCTGGGATTACTCCAAAAAATTTTGCCTGGTTACCTCAAAAATCCAAGTACTACCAAGATACAAGTCTGATGCAAATTTCTGCTGGAAAGCAGAAATTATAGGGATTCTGAACACTAAATCTTTCAACTTAGTATAAAATTCTTGGCAGTGGCATGTCCCAGGTGCTTTACAACAAAGTGAAAGATTTTCTTATCAACACTGGTTAACCAGCAATTCACCTACCCTTCAGTTCACAAACTGTAGCTACTATGAAATATTTAAAGACCTACTTTTCTTGTATTAGCACGTATTAAAAAACCGCACACCTTTTAGAAACTCTGCCAGGCTCCTGGCTTCAGACTCTTGGGAGCACATTCAACCCTCTACATTTTTCATTGAGCAGAAAAGACACTCAGGTCTCAGTCTGTTGGCTTTGACTCAAGTTTCTGAATACTTACAACAGTCAATGTTAGATGCTACAAAGGAAAATCGCACCAACTATGTAGTACTGCATATGAAGACCATTACTTCCACAGCATGAAGCTATCAAGAACTTCAAAATAAGTCTGATTTCAAAACTTCCAGTTTATTCACTAACAAACAATGAACACTTTTCCTATATATTAGGGAAAAGGATAAGTTTACAAACCCATTCTTTCTGAGACCATTTCAAAAACGACAGACCAATGAGAAGACACATTCCTGGCCTTTTGTGTTACTGTTTTTATGACTAGAAGTTGCACAAAACTGTATACAGCACATGCACCTCCCACTAGCCACAGAAAAAAAACCAAAACCAAAACTAAGAAAAATATGTATAGAATAAGGGGCAAGCTGCCTTTGAATCTCTATTCTCAGTGTTCAGGGTCACAAGCAGGCAAGAAACAGGTGCTTGGTGTCATAAAGGAAGAGAACCACATTCGGCCTTTCCTCCTCTTCATCATATTCGCAAAGTCTGGGCAGAACGGAACATAGGATTCAAGTGGCAGAAATCTCAAAGGGCTGAGAAACATGGTATTGGACAGAGAAACAAAACTTGTGGAAAATAAACAACCTGGCTTCAAGTAGGACTTCCTGACACAGAGAAACTGGGAATTAGATCCAGTTTACCCAACAGAAATTCAGCAAGAGGAAACCCAGAAGTTTCTATGTCCTCATGGTTCTTTGTTCCTATACATAAATAAGCTACATGAAGATGCCTAAAGTCCTAGAGACATAAATTCAAACAGCAGACTCTGCAAGTCTGCCTTATGCAGTATTAGATTTCATTTGTTCGGCTATTGGGTTAGGACTGCAAAAGACAAATGACCCACAGCTTAAAAAAAGGTTCCAGGAACACATTTTAAATTCCCTGACAAAAATCCAGTTTCTCAGTGATCTATTTAGATTACATTTTGGGTAATTTCTTTGTGTGTGTGCTTATTTTTCCACAGACAAAAATAGGAATTTTTCCATTTTGCATTTCAGCTCAACTAAGAACTCAAATGACAGCATTTCTCCCCTGTATAATTTTTGTCACTTCTAATCCATGAAGTTGTAGACAAAGGGAATACAACATCCCCACCAGCACAGCAGGCTCACAGAACCCCTTTATGCCTTTATGGTCTAAACACTAAAAGCATTGTTTAGCATTTAAGATAACAGTGACATTTTTGAAGCCTCTTTAAAGATGATACATTTTGTACTTCCTAGCAGCCTCTGAGGAAGAAGGGGAAAGCACTAACCCCACTGCTATAGTACTGACACAGACATACACACAATTAACTGCTACAAATGTCTCTTTTTTGCAAGTTCCTTATTCCTTGAAACATACACCAGTAACGACCATATTTCCGTCTACATCTACCTTTAGAGCTACATTTTCTATCCTAAGCAACTCCCTGCAATCTTTCATGAATCACAATAGCAAAATACTACTTGGAAGAGTTTTTACTGGATGAGTAAAGAGAAACAGAATGAAAAGAACTCAATTACAGTCAGATGAATTCGGGAAAATTTACAGGAAATAGTATCTTCTACATTTTTTTTGTTACATTCATAAATAGAAGACCCAAAGAAAACTTGTAACATTTTTTTCATGTCCTAAATAACCCAAACAGACATGAATCAGGATAGAACAAACAAAACACACAAAACAAATGACAAAAAACCCCAATCAATCAAAACAAAACAAGAAAGGATTACTGAAAAGCAAATGCAGCGTATAATTTTATGCACCATTTACTACAGGATGGTAAGCATTAAGCCACTCTACTTTCCAAGTATAGAAATAAACACAAAGTTATGTCACAAACTGATACGCATTCAAGTATACAATTTAGGGAACCTCAAAAATTGCTACTCTCTAAGTGCAAAGATTTCCATCCATTTAGTTATATATGTTTTGAAAGGAGCATTGTAAATATTAGTCTTTAATAGTTCTGAAAATCTAGCAAACCTGTCACAGCACAACTCATCTAGTTCACCCTAGAAATGGGAAATGCAACCAATTCAAGCAAACGGTCTTTTGAAAAAAAGAAAAATTCACATAGGATACAAATGAAATCACACCCACAGAGAAAAGACTCCCAACCCGAGTTCAAGTAAACTTGATTTTTCTGTATACCACATTCCTAAGTGCCAGAAATTGAAAACGTAATCTCACTGAAAATATTTAGGAAGACAAAAACATTTTGCAGAAGGATACTTCCAGCATTTGTTATATGGAAACCGCAACCCTTAATAAAGTAAAAAAGAACCATTACCAATGAATCAGAAATTAATAAACTGAACTAGACCATTTTCCTACAACTCTTAATGGGCCAGAAAAAGCACGAAGAGTTAATGATATTTAGACAGAAGATAAAGATAGCTAATTTACTGAATAGTAAAGACTGCTGAAATGAATAAGAGGATTAGTGGCCAGGCAACAGCTGGTATCAAGTACAAAAAATCCATCCCTGATATACAGATTGCTGTGAAAGTATAAGGAGGAGTGAATATCTGCTTTCCCTCTAGTAATAACTTCTCCCTTAAGCATCTGTTATTAGGTTTGGTTGAAGGCAAGATACTGTATTATAAGAGACCTTTAGTGTGACCTTTAACAGCCATTTCTGTGTTCTTGTTATTTGAAATCATACATATGTATCTTATAATAGTTAGGGTTGGAAAGGACCTTAAGAGGGTCTTAACAGCCAGCATGTAAGTTGTTAAACACACTGTCTACATCCTGTTTTAAAAACTTTGTATTCAAAAACACTGGTGGGATTTTTTTGCACTGAAATAGGAGAACGTGTCCATTTCATAATGAAAATCAGAGATCACCTGTACACATTCATTGACTACATGGCCCCAAGCATCCCTCTTACTTCAGTCTCCCACTCCCAAAACTCCTGTGTGAAGGGCTATACAAGAGACTCCTTCATTATTGGGCCTACTCAATGGTAAAGCTGTTACTGAGGAACGCAAGGTACCTTCACCTTTTCCCATGTTCTATGTAACACACCACTGTCCAAGAGCAAATGCTGGAAACCACAAGTTTGTGATATACTTGTACCAAAATTAAGGAGACAAATACTACTGGCAATGGCAGCAATATTTCTGTCTCAAATCAAATAGGCACCTGTGTTTTATCTGTTCTTTTTCTCACTCAGCTTATAAACATTGAAGCCTGGACCCTGCAAAAACTTAAGCTGCCTTTTTTTTGTTTTAATTAGATCCACAAACTTCAATGGCTCTAACCATGACAAAGTTAGGAACACATAGGTCTCTAGAAGGTTAAGAATCTAACTCACGACAGAGATGTAATGTGAACTTGAAATCAGACAAGAGTAAAATTTAATGAACACCTAGCAATGCCTTAGCTGATTTTAAACAGCATAACTTACCCTGATTTTTCTTTTTCTTCAGCATCTGCATTTACTGGAGGATTTTCCATTTCTTTAATCTTTTCTTCCTCTTTATCTTCTAATTTGGTTTCACCTTCACTTTTGATTGCATTTAAGTCCTTTTCTTGATCAGGCTGAGTATACACAGAATCCGGCAAATTTTTTTTGTTCCCCTAGGATAATAAAACCTTTAGTTAACTTACAAGATGAAATAAAAATATAAAGGATTTAAGAAAAGGCAGATAAGACACACTGAAGCTATTTGAGCAAATAAAAAAAAAAAACCTAGTCTATAGGGTTCCTAAAATTTCAGCACCTCCAACTCTTTTTCCTTTTTCAAATATCAAGCAAAACATAACAAAGTTGCAGCCACCATTCTAGCTAGTATTGTCAGAATGACATAGGCATGCTGCTCTTAGACCTGAACTGCAAAGCAATCCCTAAGATGTAACATATCACAGAGTATGTGTTTATTTAGGATGCAGAGATGATCAGTACTGGCACACCTGGTAAATACCCCAGAGATTGTATCAACAGACACACCAGGGCTGGCTGCCACTGAAACACAGGAGCATTACACTTGTGTTGCACACTGACTTGAGGAGCTACACTGCTTCTAGAGAAAAGTGCTACACCTGTACAGTGCAGCACATCATCTTATTGCTCTGGACTTCCTTTGCTAAAACCACTGAGTCAATACTAGATTCTGGAACGGAATAAACACTTGTCTCTCTGGATCAATGAACCACATTAGGTCACTGCATACATCACATGGCCTAGATCTTTGTAGAGCTTCACTGGAGCAGAGGAGTAAAAGCAAGATTCATGAGGGCTTAAAAACATGTTTAAATGCAAAATAGAAGTATCCACACTATAGTTTTCTGTAAGCATGCATGATCCAGATCAGGCTGAAACTGCAAACTAATTAGTCTCCATTTGACCTGGGAAGCCACCAAGCAAATAGAATTTTGAAGCTGCTTCCTAACAAGTTGGACATTTTGACATCATGATCCCCTAAAACTGGCACCTATAGATAAATACGGCTCAAATGTGTTGTTCTGAATTAGGTTTACAGCACATTTTTGTCTCGTTTTAAATTCATTATGAAAATTCCAATCTTGACATGAATTCATGGTTATCAACACACCACCTGACTTGTTTATAAACAGGATATAATATGAACATTAAAATATTTTACCAGAACAGAGGGCTTATCATTTTCTTTACTTTCATTATCATTCTCAGCTAACTTTTTTTCTTCTTGTTGTACTGCTACTTCCTCCTGCTTGCGCTCCTCCTTATCCACTTTTATTTCTTTTACATCCTGCTCTGGTTCTTCACGCATCTTCAATTCCTTTTCTTTTTCACAGTCTTTACAAGGCTTGCTCGTCACTTTCTCTGGCAATGCCATTTGAAATTCAATGTTAGCTGAGGTACAATACTCTTCAAAACCATAGAGATATCTAGAAGAAAAAAATTGCTTGAGATAAGCAAGTTTGTTTCAAGAAAGAACATGCTACCTAGCAGAAACTAAATACGAACAGTATGTTTGAAGCCCAAAAAGCTGTGTTATAACCAAAAAGTTAGGGACTTTATGTATATTACCACCACAGGATTGCTTCTGCTCATTCTAGTGCTGTTTTACAACAGACTCTATAGCTTTATTACTTACTTTTTGTATGCACATTTAACATTATACCCTGCAGCTGAATTCAATACAGGGATTCCAAGATCTTGATAAACTTGCTTCCACACTGCACCGCTTTCAATCTGGTAAAGAAAATGAAGTCATGTTTTATTAAATTACCTCACAGACACAAAAAAATTAAGCTGACAAAGTTTACAACTTTAGAAAATAAGTAATTTCCTAGGATGTACAAAATTGTTTTTCACACACCCAGTATTTCACTGTAATGTAACTACTTTTAAGAAATACAGCATTTCTGCATTTCTGTAAGCCACACCAGGCTTTCCTCTCCAGGTGGCAATAAAACAAAGGAAAGAAAATGCAAAGAACAGAAAAATCAGTATATAATTTTTATTTTATATTAAAAGTTATCATTATCAAAGTTAGAATTTTAATTACATTGGAAAGAAAAAAAACAATCCTTCAAAGCATCAAAAATACTCAGCCCTGGCACTACTGCACCAGATACACTGGCTACCGGTCATTTGTTAAGTCCTTAATATGCCCTTTGGTGTCAAAGACAGTGTGCTACACTGATTTCTAACCATCTGTGAAGGTAAAGCAGATGTACTGCAATATCCAAGTGCAAGATCCTCTCTTGTATATCAGAAAGGTGCCACTGTACAAACATATCTTCTCAATTGACAGACTAAGTTTATGGGAACCAGTCCAAAGCAGTGACAGAACCTGCTTGGCGATGAATTCCATAGATCCAATTACTGCTCCAAGACCAATCCCAGTAATCTCAGTCAACACATTCTTTTATGTAGTGCGCAGAACAGACAGGAACACTGGACCTTATACTAGATAACTTGTCTTTGAGATTTTATTCACTAGTGACTCTTTTTCACTTTGAGGTAACAACTTTATCAGACAAACATTTCTTGAAATATCACAAAACCACAGATGCTGGCTGATTTTATGCAGCAATAATTAAACATGCTGAGTAGATGTGTAATGTATTTAGGATATGATTAGTTTTTTGTTCCCATTACATCATGTTTTTCAGCCGCTACAGGGTGTCTTACATAGTTGCAGTATTCAATTTTCACGTATCTTGAGCACCTGTGTAAATTGCTTCTTTATCACTAAACAGCACCCTGAGATTTTATGGCTCTGGAATATTCATCCTACTAATACTCACATTATCAAATCCTCCAAGCTTGTGTACAAGTCTGAATAATTTGAAGAGATTCAAATTTCTATATCCCAGTACGGGTCGTTTGTTAATAGGAGTCCCTGTGAATGAAGACAATACGGTGTGTGAAGCATTTTTTTAATAGGCATTACTACCATGTTAAATACTGTGTAGCACTGTAGGCTCCCTCTGACCACCTCATGCATCTGATACTTTGTTTCCATGAAACTAAAACTCAAGAGTCTTAATAACCCATTTTCCTTGTAATTCAGTACTGTAGTTTAATTCCTACAACGCATTTTTCCATCTAGTACTGAACATCCACAAACGATGCAACTTTTCTTGCTCCCTGTATTATACATACATTTCACCTACTGAACAATTAAATGTAGAAGTGCCAGCGTATTCCTTTCAATACAACTAAACCCCCCCCCGTGAGCAAATCCCACAAAGCTTCAAAGAGCTGAAAGTTTCTATGCTACTGTACTAGTAGTAGCTACCACATTGCCCTCTCTTGTAAACAGTTCCTCAACCCAACACATAGTTAAAAGAAATACTAATTTAACTAGTTACAATACTAATTTAAATACAAACACCCTCACACCCCTGACTCCACAGATACTGTACTTGTAGTGCAGTGTCTAAATACCTGGTAAAGATTTCGTATGATATATGGCATTTGCTTTTAACAATTTCAACCTACCTTATTGATAATGCTCACACATTTAAGTTATTAGGATTCACGCAAGAAAATCAGCACAAAGTAAATGCTTTTTTCCATGATCCTAAGAAGTGGGGGTTAAATTTTATTTATTTTAAGCTTATTAAACTGACCAGACATTAACATGATAGAGGATATTTAATGTCTGATTGTACAGACTATACATACACAGTAGAAAGTAATACTAGGATATATGAAGTACTGTCATTTATTTCTGAAAACAGGAATAAGTGACTGTATTTTAGAAGAGTCAAGTGACAGACTCATCTTCTAAATAGTGGGTAAAAGTCAGAACAGACTAATGCAGTCTCACTGTTCCAAAACTGAACTGCAAAGCACTACTCATTTACAGACCAAAGTACTGCTAAGCAACACACCTATCTGCAGCTTCTACAAATCAATGATTCAAATGCCTACCTCTGTCTTCCATGAACTTGTACAATTGCTGAAGAAAGTTCTCTCGTTCTTCAGGAAACGGCTCAATTTCCTCCTATTTAAAGCAATGTACATATTCTGAGTCACAAGCCTTCATTAAGAAATACATGGCACTGACAATTTAGGTTCAAATGCTCAAGTTTGGTTTACTCTAGTCAGCAATAGAATACCATATAGTGCTGTGCCACACTGAAGTAAGTTTTACAAAACTACAAACAGTTTCTCAAAATATATAAAACAATAACTGTAAAGACACACTGAAATGGGATTTCTGATTGATCACTGAAGTAGCATAAGAGATAAACCAAGATATATTCTCGATTTTGCCTATTTACACAGAAAGTATGGGAGATACCACTACCAATGATCAAGAGATTACATCAGAAATCTCAGGTCTATTTCTGCTGCAGTTAAGTGACTTCCTGATGCCTGGATACACTCGGTCACTTTCAGCAACAAAGTGAAGGAGAAAATGGTGCTTGCACTTTCTTAGGACTTTAAATCCACAGTACTGACAAACCGCAGCCAATGGCACTGCATGCATACTGCCATGGGGTACCAGCTGAACGCGTAGTGAGCAGGATCAATCCCAGAACTGAAATAACAATGGATATTTTGAATGTTCAGTTCATTGCACTAATAAACCTTTTTATTAGATTTATTAAGTTTAATAAACAGTGTAATTTCACAACAAAGCACTATGGGCTTATTTTATAACACTATTATTTCATTAGGAAATCTGACTTGCCACAAACTGCAGCATATTAATTCTTAAGAAATTCTGATGACTATGCTATTTCAAAACAATACACCAAATACATGTTAAGTTTCCTGAATACTTTTTAAACACTACCTGCAAAGCTTCCAAAAATAATAGAAGTTATTCAGAAAATCTAAAATAAATTCTTTTCCTTCAGTGTATTTTCATTCATGTTTATTATCCACTTAACTTCTTCCTTGTACTAATTATTAGAGCTTCAGCTACACTGAAGAAAGGGGACAAAATTTATTGCCTTTAAAGTTAAGAGAAGACTGTTGAGAAATCAACAGAAACATGGTATCTCAAACAGAACAGAAAACAAAACAACCCGCCCCAACATCTGCTGAAGCAATTTTATAGAGATGGATGCCTGAAAATAAGGTCAATGAAGGTTATAACTATTACCAGTGAGCAGGTTTTTTTCTTAATTCTACACTTCCCCTTCCATTAGATGCACTTAAAGGACATATCAGAGCAAGCAAGCAAAATGAAGAATGGTCAGTATTCATGATATGCTGAAACAGTTGTCATTTAGGTATAATTATCAATGGAAATGCAATGAAAATATTCCAGCCTTGCAAAGGCAATGCAAGATAAAATTCTCCACAAGGAACCACCATTAAGCGGTGATGAGCATCTATCTGATACCTAGCATACCGGTGGAGCTCTGAGCAGGCTACTCAATGAGCAAGTACAGCCTGGATAAGGAACTACAACCAGTAAACTACATATAGCATCACTGGGCAGGGGCGTCAGAAATCAAGCACACGCAGCAATTCTTCAACAACAGGTATGAGGTGATGCTACCGCTCTGCATATAGTACTGATAAACTGCTGGTTACGACCATTCACAATTCACAGGCCATAGAAAATACATAACTTGAGTGGAATCGATCCAGCTTCGGAGTTTGGTTTTTATTTGTTTTAATCTCACATGACAGCTACTTGGAAAGGACTTTTCCCAGCATATGATGGATCATTGCCAAAGAGCTCATGACCACCTCTTGGGTTTCTCATGTTCCTCACCCAGAAAAACCATACGAAAATGGTCCCACAGAACACTGGGGGGTGTGGGGGAGTGTCACTGAAGTAAACCTTCAAGAAGCCCAACAAAGCTTTTAAGACGGAGTGTATACTTTTTAAGTATATGAGGAAATAAAGTAAACATTATGAAGAGGAAGAATAAAACACTCCTTTCTCAATCATAAGATCCAATGCCCGAAGAATACTCTTACGCCTCAAATGCAATAATGCAGAGAGATGCCAGAATGGCAAGTAGATAATCCTTAGCAATCTTCCCAATAGCAATCAAGCAAACTTTCTAAGAAAGTACACTCAGGGGGAAAGCTTAAGACCCTTTATGCCTCTGAAAGGCATTTTCACTTTCAGAGTCTCTATAGAACCTGTACATATTATACTTTGATAATAATACCTCTTAGTAATCTCTGAACATCTACAGCAGCTCTTAAATAATCCGTAAAGTTAAATAACAAGGTTTCCCAGATAATGGTTTGAACCAGGTATATCATACTCTCCATCTTCGCTTATTTCTAAGGTAGACAACCATAGCGCAAGCATGTCACTCTGCAGTCTCTCTGTCCATGTCACAAAGGTAAAAGAAAGTGGCTCATACATATGAAAATGAAATCCAGAAAAGTAGCTACATGCTTGTTGCAACACATAAAACTAGCCCAGTGCTAGAAGAGAGGATCTTATTTTAAAATCATCAGAAATAATTTAAGCACCATATATCCTTTATCAGAAACAAGTATTTTTTTTAGATACACAGATCTTCCCAGTTAGAACACAGCCATTTAACAGCTAGCACGTAAGTCTGATTTAGAAATAGAAATAAAGGAAACCCTTTTTCTTTCAGAAAAAACAATATGCATGAGACAGCAGACACCAGAATCTACCCTTCTTCATCCCTCCCCGACCCTATCAAGTACTGCAACCCCTTCTGCCACTGCAGTAAGATCAGCATGGGAAAAGATTTTAAAACAGGATCTTCCTTTGAATTTTAGTTTCTATTTTTCATTAGTCCCTGATGATTCTGTCTTTCGACCACATGGGTTTTGCTTAATGACCCGAAGACATTTGTTAGATTTTTAAGTTGATATTTTAACATTAACTAATTTTTGTTGAATAAAGATTTTGCAAGCTGAGACATTAATTTTATTTCTTGACAATGTTGCCTGTGTTAACATGTTCCATGTTCCTAAATGTTAAAAAGGCCTACTTAAATATTACAGCCTTGGTAATTCTTTATCAGCTGTGTATCTAATGCTCTTTACTAACTTCACTTGCCTCTTCCTCACTGCTGTTATCCTCTTTTTCTTTTTCATCCTCTTCCTCTTCTTCAGCTTCACTGCTGGAGCTGTCTTCTTTTAATTCTGTTTTCCAGTTACTAGGAACAGTTCTGTTTTTACGGAATTCGAGGGCTTGGTCAAAAGCTGCAAAAGGACCAGCATTTGTTAGCACTGCAGGAAATACCAGTTTGACCAAATGTTTTAATCAAAAAACATAACTGGGGGTGGAGAGGAAGTGAAGAAGGAGGAAGGACTGCTAATTAACAGTTCCACCACCAAATTCCAAGAACCACAACAACCACCCCATGTTGTTCATTCTTATTTGTCTTATCCAATCAAACTGGTTTAGTGCTCTCTGCACATCAAATTGTTCAGAGCTATTATTAGGATTATTACCATGTTAGTGTGTATTGACACATATAAGGAACTTCTGTATTAGGGCATGTATGAAAATTTCATTGAGAGAATCCCTATTCCAACAGAATTACACTGAGGTTTACATATATTGAACAAAAAGAGGAGAAAGCCATAAGCAAAAGCTAATTTTAAGAGTCTGATTACACAAACTGAAGCTTTCAAATGAATCCATAACTCCAGTCTCCTGAGAATGCATAAATGCAATTTACAACTATTAGGGGTAGTATGGTGAGAATAACTCCACAAGACCAAATACTAAATAACCTGTAACACCATTGTGACCTGTCATTACACTCTGGCAAGTCTACATTTAAAACAAGTGTGGTAGAGCGGGGGGGGGGGGTTGTCTGGGATCTTTTGTTGTTTGGTATTTTGTGGTTGGTTGTTTAAAATTCCTCTAGCTTTTCAGAGGTGCTCTACTTCAATACATTACAGAAGGAAAAGATCCTGTACTTAAGCATTTTTAAGACATGAATCAATCTACCATAAATTTGGTACAATTTACATAACACAGTAAACACATACTCATGTGTTTTCACATAGGAAGTTAATTTTACCTTGTTTTAACAATGCGTCGGGCTTTGGTGAAGTTTCACTGATCTCCCGAACATCTTTTCTTGGCACAGAAAGACTAGATAATTTAGGAAGTGTTGAAAAAAGAGAATTGAAAATATTTTTAAGTTAAATTAACAGTATAATAAAGAGCTATCGCTAAGACTAACACACTAAGCATGCAGAAGCAGCACATGAAGTATATTTTGACAATTTTATAATGTTAGTCTGGTACAGTGTTAAGTCAGGTGGTTAGACCACCCACATACATTCACTGCATATTAAAGACACATTCTTCTTCTTCTAACAGTCTCTGGAATCTCTCAAATACATATTACTTAGCAAAAACCTTATAATAAATTAGCAAATAACTACTCACCTGCAAACAATAAGACCCTACCTTGCTTAAAACATAAATGAGTATTAGTATAAATTGTCAGTATGAAAGACTTCTAAATTGGAAGAACAAAGCCCTTTTTAATTTCTACTATAGCTATATCCAAGGAAACAAATCTGAACTGCAGCTCGGGGGAGGGAGGGGTACATGCTTGTGTGTGCACATGCTTATGTGTGTTTCTCCAGTGATGTGCACTGATGCTTGAGTAACTATCAAATGGTAAAGCAACAGCCTAGACTTAGTAAGTAATTAAACCTCGACGAAACTGTTAAAAATTTCAATATTCTTTTCTGCAAAAGCATTCTGTTAAATTGAACCAAGTACAATGAATAGCTGTAACTTTAAAAATAAACCCCAAATGCTAGGATAAATAACTCTATTGTCATCCATCAACCCCCCTCCATGACCAACATTAGTTTAAGAACACAAAGGTTTTTATTCTATTACAAATATGATAGAGTTGGGTTTTCTAGGTTTCTCTATTTTCTTTCCTACTTTGAGTAGTGTTACAACTCTTTTCAAAGAACAAGACAATGTGTAGTTATAGCTCAGTCAGAGAAAAACATATGCTTTACTACCTCAAAAAACCAAAGAGTTTCTCTGTGTGCATGTGGTGTATGTGCATGCCTGCACACACCCCACCCCCCACGTTCTGTAGCTGGATAAGATTATGGCCAAATCTCTGAAAAGTAGTGCTCTATTCCAAACAGAGCAGGAAAGAGTCTCAGAGCATTCTCAAAGTCACAAAATACTGCTTTATTTGCCACCATTGAGGCAATGAAATTAAAATGAAGATAGACTGATGCATCCCACTATTAATAATGACAAAGTTCACCACAATGTACGCTGCTAACAGTTTTCTAAACATCAGAAAAATCTTGGCAGAAACTTAGTGAGCTTACTGATGGATGTCATTAATGCTTTACCCAAACACATCTCATACTACATTCATTTGGCTGGTACAGATTTCATTCAATTATCAACATCTACAGTCCTACTCACAATTTGCCATCCTTGAAAGAACGAACGAGAATATTGTCTTTTTTCACTGCAATATCATCACTACAATCTGGACAAACCACCTGCAAAGATATTACAAATGCAAATTTTATAGAGAGAAAAGGGAAAAAATGGAGAGCAATAGTATATCCAACACTTGTCGGAAAGTTTTTGGACTCATTTCTCTCTAGCAGCACTGTGATGAGGGCAACTGACAACCCTCAAAACAAAGAGATAATCTCATTTAATTACAGAATAGATGAGTTCATGCTCACTTCCTGGAGGGAACAGACAGCTGCTGCCAAAGACAAAAGTAAGAACAGCATTCAGACAAAAGTTAAGTACCTGTCAAGTTGCTACAACTCCTTATTCTAACAGGACAGAAATCCCACCAAGTGCTGCCACCTGAGTTAGAGACCTCTTCTGGAAAACTTTCAGAAACTGCAAGTATGTGATCACACGCAGTTTCAAAAACAAAGCCATAGAGCATGTATGAAATGCAATTTTATAATAGAGGATTCCTAAGTTATCTACCTATAAGAGTGCCTCAAAAGTAGTATGATATATTCTTTAATTCAAGAAGTAGGCTAATCAAGTCTAGCACTGAGACAACATACTAGTCATCTGTGCAATTTTAAAAGCTATTAAAGTTTTGTTAAACCAGTACACAAGTCCTTAATCAAAAATCTTCAGGAATTTAATAACACATCTCAAAATTCCAGAGGTACAGAACAGAAAAACAACCCTCTCCATCCTCTTGCTTCTCTCAAAGTATGTTCCCTTAAAATTAAGAAAATCTAGCTACTACAATACCCCAAGGAGCAGCACATGACCAGCAGCACTAACTTAGCCCTGGTAAATACTGTTTCTCTCTTACACAGATTCCTTTAACTCCAATTTTTTCTACTGCAAATGCTGCATAACAACTTTTTTTCCCCCTCCTTTCATAGGTCACCGGCCATATAGCATTTTAGAAGATAAAGTCAAAAGCATCAACTGATTTGGAAGCAGAGCTGTGTATCACAGAGCACAGGATAAAACATTCTTCTCAAGAAAAATAAAAAACTTAACAGCCTAAGTCTCCAAATTCAGTGCATTCTACTGTCTCCACAGAAATTCCTTTACAATACTACAACTTACCAACTGAAATGCAGTTCGAGCTACAGTTTGCAACAATGTTTTAGTATCGTGGAAAAAAGACAGTGATTATCATTCGCCATCGGAAAGAGGTAAAATTTCCTAGCTTCCTAAAGGCTGAGAAAGGTCTTTATGGCCTTTAGCTATCAGTTTTCTAGAAGCATCAAGATCTTAGTAGTCACAAATCCTTCCAGAGATTGGAGAACAGCTCACCACAACCTCATCCTGTGCCTGTACATCAAGCAGCGTCACCTCAATTTTGCCTGAATGAGGTTTTCTCAATTTCCTTGCAAAACAAACTCCACAGGAGTCACAGAAGAAGCAGAGAAATGATCCTATGTAAACTCAATTTTCTAAAGTGCCACAAGCAGGTTTCCTCAATGCATCTTCCAAAAGCTTTTAACTATGCATTAAAACTAACAATGATATAAGGCTTACTAAATCATACTTTGACATAAAAGAGCAACTGCCAGGCCTTTTTACAATTATGTCATTGCTCTCAACCCTATTTCTCCCCTTTCCACCCTCCCCAAAAAAACACAAACCAAAGAAAAGCCCCCATGCATGCAGGAATAATACAATGCAGTCACTCACCGAGCCCTCAGAATAACTTTTAACAAATTTAGTCCCCTACAGTTTTACTTTCCTAAATGACAGCCTCTCTGGTTATAGGCCTGATATCCAAAGTAATCCATTTCCACTACTAATCTTAACTGTTATTTGCTGTAAAGGTTGAGACTAATCCCTCAGCTTCTTTTCCCATAATAAACTTGCACAATGTCCTCTGCTCAAACACAAAGTTTATCTGTACACAATGCCATCAGTAACAAAGTAATTATGGGATACATATTCTTCAGCATATTAAAGCAGAATTTTCATTTCATTATTCACATAATTACAGTTAGCATGATATAAAGTTAAAGCAAAATTTATCAGTAATAAGATGAAATTACTTTCTTGATACAGTAACCTGCATACCACGTAAAGGAATGGATGGGCACAGCTACAGGGGAGGGAATTCAAACGAAAAAATCGTGGAGGGGAAAAAGGGGTAGAAAAAACAGCAGCTATTCAGAGCACAAAATCTATTCTTTGGCATAAGTTTTCAGGTTAAATGCAATATGATGTTTACTTACAGAGCCATCAACCTGATTACTAAAATAACAGTTAACCTAGAACAAGCTATTTCAGAGTCAACAAGCTCTACCCTCAAGCTTCATCCCACTACTGCTCCTCAGTGACTGCAGGAAGCTTTCCACGAAGGTATTGTGAGCTATTCCAATCTCCAAATAAAAGCCAAAGAATCACAGTGTGTATCTTTAGCATACCTTGGGAGCATAGGCAACAATTCAGTTAATCTGTCAGGTCTGACCCACAGCTATCCTGACTAACCCTACATTAGTTACATATAAGCCCAATACCTACCAGAGAGGCTACCATGGAAACAGCTGTCTGTCATGTGCACGACCAGAGGGGCTATGCCATCGGTGTGACACAAAACAGCTCAAGCCAGCCTGACTGCTCCTCAGAGTGCAACTATAAGGTTGGCAATAATGCATCAATCTTGATGACGGCGTTCAGCAAAGAAACAACTCGATTTTCTCATCTTATTACTGCAAACCTCTCTTAACTTAAAGCTATCTGTCCCTGATATTGCCTTGCTGTATATTCTGCCCTCTCCCCTGTAAAAAAGACTTCAGTGACTCATTCTCTTCCATCAACTTCTCCAAAAGAAGTCCTGCTGAAAAGCCTCTGGACTCCATTACAATACACAGGAGGTGACACTTACAAAGAAGCAACTGAGAGATATTGCAAACACTGAAACCAGTTAAATGTTACTGTATGGCAGTACCGTGTTATATGTACAGCATCTTTTGAAAAAGCAGAGCACAAGTCTTCCTGAAATTCGATAAACATTTTAAGCTTTCACTGCCAGGAAGAAATTATTCAAATATTTATAATGAATAATAAAAATTAAAAAGCATGGTACTAGAAGGTACTACAGATGGGAATAATTTTCAAAGACACAAGTCAGTCTATGTTCAGTCCTTACACTAGCAGTAATATTTTATTAGAGGTTTATTTTTATGTGTCTTTAAGCCTGAATAAAGGAAGATAGAAAATATTTGTACTAAAAGACTACAATGGACTTTAAAAGGAAATCTATTGGCAATTCTCTACTACCTACCACAGAACAAAGGAAAAATAAAAGAGAGATTTTATTATCAACTGTGTTTATATTGAACCTAGAAAAACAGCATCTATGTAATCACTGAAACTCCCCTCTCTTTTGTACTACTTCATATTTTCTTTCTTGGTAAAGCTTGGTAGTTCAGAAAAATTACATGCAATAGCTGAGGAAAAAAGCCCTGAAATTTTGGTTCAATAATACTCGACATATTGTTGAGCTGAAATTAGGTCAACAAGCTTTGTCTGTTTGGATAAACTAAAGCCATGTTAGCAATCGTTTGCTGTAAACAAACATATTTATAAATACAGTATTTCCTTTAACTATTATGATATGATCCAATTCGAAGAAACACAGTATGTTCTATCAAGAATATAGTTTAATCCATCAAGAAGAAAAAAACAAACTAAAAAAAAAAACCCAAACCAGTCTTTGATGCCCAGAAAACTAATGAAACTTTACAGAATTAAAATAAAGATGAAATTCTTACCAAGGCTGGAAACCACAGAGCTTTCTTTTTATCCACACTGAAGCAGTCCACACACACAACTTTTCCTAGTAACTCGTCACTTTGTTTCCTATCATCTTCATCTTCATCGCTGGAAGAGGATGAAGATTCTTCTTCAGGACTAAACAACAGAAAAAGACTTAAAACTCAACTATTCAAAACCTGCCTATTGTAATTACTGGAGACCCAAAGGTGTGTTTGTAAAGTACAGGCATAAATAATAGTGACTTGAATTGCCTGTTTGAGGATAAAACTGAACTGAAATATTTATACAGATATTATACTAACTCAAACATTAGAAACTCAGAAATGGACTTCCACATGTAATACATGCAAAACCCAAACAAACAAACTGAAACACCACTGTGCATCCACATGGAGGAATAGAAATCCACTGTCAGGACATTCAAAACTAGAATTTTGCCTTAGTGAAGCACTGTTGAAAAATACAGCTGCAGTTGTAGGTTTGCATCAACATAAGAATCATAGAATAGTTAGGGTTGGAAAGCACCTTAAGATCTTCTAGTTCCAACTCCCCTGCCATGGGTAGAGACACCTCCCACTAAACCATGCCACCCAAGGCTCTGTCCAACCTGGCCTTGAACACCTCCAGAGATGCATTCACAGCTTCCCTGGGCAACCCATTCCAGTGCCTCACCTAAACTGTCTTGTTTTTCTCTTTAATCTCTCTATGCTTGTACTCTAACAGCCATACAGAATGAAAAGCTATTTTGAGAGAGGACAAATCTCTGAAGAAGAAACATCAGCTATGAAGATAAACAGCAAAGAGATTAGCAGTCTGTTTATCCTGAAACAGGTCTTTAAAGATGTGCAGTGAAGCATTTTAATGACCATTTCAATTTCACATTGAATGAAGCATTGGAATGTAAGTAGATAGCAAAGGTGCAAAGACATTTTGATTAGAAAGTGTTCTGGTTCATTGCCTTGACTATCCCAGCACAAACTGGCACCTGGGTTTACCCATACAAGGAGTCTAAATGCACAGAACTACTCCAACAAAATTACTGCAACTGATTAAAAATACCAAAATAACAATAACAACAACAATAATAACAATAAACCCCAATCAAAACACAAAAAACGACCACCAAAACCAATCCCAACCAACAACTAGAACTCCTGGTGCCCACTCTCTTTTGTTACTAATTACTTCGAAAAAAATCACAGGAAATACACAGTGTGCTCAACAAGTAGAATTTTAAAAGCTGTTTTCCATTCTTCACGTAACTACTTCTGAGTACAAAGTTCAATATTAACAGAAGACTCAAATAAGCATCGGTGTAAAAGAGAAACAATGATTTACAGTCTTAGGTGAGTTATGTTTCATTTTCCCCACCTTAATTTTATGTTATCATTTACAGTGCTCATAAAGCATTGGTTGCTTTATTCCCCACCCCCACCTTCCCCCCATAACATCCTTTTTTAAAGTAGCGATTTCTTTACAATACTATATGAAGCCCTTCAGGCAGCTTTTTTGGCCTTGAGAAACTCTTGTTGGAAGAGTAAGAAGGCAAGGACCAGAGAGAAAGCCAGGACTATTTTAGAGAGGCTTCAACCTAGCTCACACCAATATCTCTGCAGTTTGTCTTGTTACTCAATTCAGTCATAATAATGACTGGTACAAGACAAGACAACCTGACATCAAGGATGCTGTAGACAGATTCTCTGTGGTGTATGCCAGCTTTTTTCCATCTATTTCCTTTAATACATCACAAATTAGTGAATCAATAACTGAGTAAACTTCTAATACCGCTACATCTAGAGGGCTACATTTATTTCAAACAACTAAAATGACAGAGCATGAAAGGAAGCATGAGAACTCCCTTCTCACCCAACCACTACCACCTCAGAACTTTAAAAACAAACAACCCCCACCTCACCAAACCAGAACCCCCCACCCACCCACAAACAACAAAGAGAAACAGTCAGTGGAGTATTTACCACTGGTTTTTTTTTTTTCCAAGATCACAACTACCAAGAATTGTAGCACCTAGGAAATCAAGTCACTGCTCTTAAACTCTATTTTTCTATCAATAACCTTTGCTGCAAACCCTACTACTGTTCACCTATTTCTAAGATAAATAGGTGAGACCTTTAGAGACCTTGTAATAAGGAACCAAAGGTCTATATGAGGATTCTAGTCCCTCCTACAAAGACTTCAAATCACCTGGACAAAGACTGCATTGTAATGGTTTTAGTTTGAGTCCAAAGCATTTACAATACTAATATTCTACTATATAGAAGCTTCTGAATGTAGCTTAACAATGTAATTTCACTTGATATCCAACTTTGTTTTTTTACTTTAATAACAAAATCAAGAACAAAACCCCACCTTGCCTATACCTGGTACTATTTTAAAAACCTGATTGCATGAAGACTTGTAATCCTTGCATGCAACAATACAAACACAACTGACATTCAGTCTGAATGCTAATCAACACTTTTCATGCTTTTTGAATAAGAGAAACCTGAACACAAAGCTACACACACTGAAAGCTTCAGAACTGAAAACATACAGCACACATATGAAGATGTTAAACTTACATATGATTGGATCTCCTTCCTCTGTTTGTTTTCTTCCCTATAACCGGAGTCCCAAAGTGTTCAGGATTCGTGAGTGGAAGCTGATCTAATGTCTGTTGAAACGAAAAAATACATATACATACACATATAAAAAGCCTGGTGTAAGTTATTCTCAGAACCATGAATTTGTATGATCTGGTTAAAGCAATTGCTGTCAATCACAGAATAGTTAGGGTTGCAAAGGACCTTAATACCATCTAGCTCCAACTCCCCTGCCATAGGCAGGGACACCTCCCACTAAACCATGTCACCCAAGGCTCTGTCCAACCTGGCCTTGAACACTGTCAGCGATGGAGCATTCACAACTTCCCCAAGCAACCCATTCCAGTACCTCACCACCCTTACAGTAAAGATCTTCTTCCTCATATCCAATCTAAACTTCCCCTGTTTCAGTTTGAACCCATTACTCCTTGTCCTATCACTACAGTCCC